>JBBPMO010001032.1:0-13255 GCA_038090315.1 Xanthoconium stramineum
GTTCCGGCACCATCTCCCTGCTCGCGATCGCCCACCGCATCAAGGAACTCGGCCTCACATTCCACACCAACGTCGAGCTCGTCGCGTTCGCAGGCGAAGAGCAGGGACTGCTGGGCTCGAAAGCGTATGCGCGTACGTGCTCCGTGTCCACATATGCGGAGCGTTCGCTGATCCTATACATGTCCTTGCAGGGGAGTTGCGCGCACAGGACGTCAACGTGACGCTCATGATACAGGCGGACATGCTTGCGTACCACGCCCCGCTTGAGCCTCCCCAGCTCGGGTTGCCAGTCGAGTGCGTCGTCTTTCGTTTGTCTATCCGTCCGTCTCACGTCATCGCGCAGCATCGGCACGCCTGAAGCCGCTGAACTGGTCATGAAGATAGCAGGCATATACAGCCCCGAGCTGACCGTCGGGTACACGGATGTCTGCTGCAGCGATCACCAGGTACGTGCCGTGTCAATGTTTGGCTACATGCGAGTAGTAGGGTGAATTTCTTTCCAGTCTTTCCACGAGCAAGGGTATGCGGCTACGCAGGTATTCGAACGCGCTGGACGGAGTGAGTCGTCTACATTGGGTCACAACCGCCGGTGCTGACCACTCTACCTAGTCGCGGATCCCATGTATCACAACAGTGGTGCGTGCTTGTCTAGCGACGTCCCCTGTGAACATCCCTAACTCTCTACCAGGTGACGTGAGCGATAGACCGGGGTACGACTTTGAACAAGTCAAGTCCATCTCGAGGGTCCAGGTAATGCACTCTCCTCGACGGCATGTGCACCTCCCAATTGAAGGTTCCTTTTAGTTCGCGACATTGTTACATGCCGCAGGCTTTGATCTCCCCGATGAGGACGATTATTAGTTCAACGTAGTGTATGCAGATGGTTGAATGATTTAAATCTTATGTGTATTTGTGTCGATTCGGATTTTAGCCCCATCATTATTGGCATCTCCATGCACGAGTAGGTATGCTAGTGCATCTATCCTTTTCATTTCACCGATCAGGTACTGATATACCCAGCCAGTGTAAGAAATGCAGGAACTCGAAATTCAACGCGATCGAAAGAGGAGTGATGTCTTATGAATGATGGTATTATAGGTATACTAATAATAATGACGTGCATAGTTGCAGCAACGATGAGGCTTCATCAGGCTATGAAGAGTGTTCCAACCTGTCTTCTATCTCCTACTCAGCCCACTCAACTCCCATGCCATCCTCCTCCGAACAAACGGGATATATCCAAGGACCCACAGGAACCAAGCACGAACCGTCGCCGAGTCGACCGGACACCACCAAGACATCCTCTCTCGGTACTTCATCCCCGTGACCGACAAAATCCCTTTGGTAAGCTTGATCACCTCGAGCGCACGCGCATGCCGCGTCGCGGCGAACTCGCGCAGCACCGCGTCCGCGTCCCCGCCGGCGAGCGGCTCGGACTCGGAAGCACGAATATGCTTCGTCAGCGCTTCGCCGAGGAAGATGGCGTCTCGCAGACCGAGGTTCATGCCCTGCCCGCCGGCGGGGGAGTGTATGTGCGCAGCGTCGCCGACGAGAAGGACGATGCCGCCTTCGTCCGGCCCACCCGGGCCTGGAAGACGGGCGAACGCCGTATCGGCGATGGAAGCGTGGTTGCGGAAACGCGACGACCAGACGACGTCTTTGATGCAGGTTGGTTTGCCGGGGTTCACGGCGGGGTCCGATGCGAGGTAATTTTGTCCGAACCGGTCGATGAGACTCTGGAGATACTCCTTGGAAGGCGCGTGGGGGATATCGCCTTCTTCTATCGGCACCCCGCAGGCGATGCGGTATACTCTTTCGGATATGGGGGCACGACCCTCGGTGACTAGGGATTCATTTAGGGAGGATGGTAGGGGGAAGTAAAGGAAGAAATTTCTAGGAGACAATGCAGTGCCCGGGGTGAAGGTCTCTACGTCCGGGTTGTCAAAGGTGATATCGGCGACGACCATCTGAGTTAGGGTGTTGTCCTTTTCTCCCTCGACGATCGTTGGATCGGAGAAACCTATCCCGGCCATAGTGCGGACCTAAGGACGCGTGGTTAGGCAAAGTCCAAGCGTGGAGAATGCCAAAAGGACTTGCCACAGAGCGCGCACCGTCTGCACCGATCACATACTTTGTCGTAATGATATTGCCATCTTCGAAAGTGACATCACTGAATTGCGGATTCTCCGCATTACGCTTTAGTCCGACCACTTCGAGAGGTCGATGGACGGTGACACCGAAGCTGGCCAGTTTTGTCCCGAGCGTGCGTTCGGTGATGCTTTGGGGAATGACGAGAACGTATGGGTGTCGCGTGTACGATTTGAGACTATCGATTTGGGGACTCAGAAGGCTTGCGGATCGCGTTCCGATGCTGAGCGCAGTAGACTTGGTGCCCTTTGACACGATGTCGTCCCCACAACCGATCGTATCCAATGCCTATATCACGTCAACACGACTCTTGAAACGAGGAACAAAACAAGCTTACCTCCAGAGTGGCGGCATGAACAGCAACAGCCCGAGAAGTATTCATTCCCTGGGCTATGGCGTCGACGATGACAAAGTCACGGAAGCCATGGTGGAGGAGAGAGAGGGCGGCTGCGAGTCCGGCTGGACCAGCGCCGACGATGAGAACAGTGGTTCTGTTAGGAAGAGACATGTATGATGTAGACTGAGGACGCACTGGTAGCAAAGGCCCTGCCACCTTATATACATCCTTGAAGACCATGGACGGGACAAATTCGGACAACTGGCCAGTCCAACTTGCGAGTTCCAACGGCATACATCACCGTTTACACTGCGAATCGGCCGCTCGATGCGATGCAAAGAACGAGCTTGTGAGTCAAGAATGGGCGTGACAAATTCAGAATGATGCTGGCCAGTCCGACCCTGCGCATTTCAACGGCATGCATCGCATCGCCGTTTGGACCTTTGTGTGGTTGTATCGAGCAAGGCCAAGTCCTCCGGTGATTACCGGCGACTAGACATGTATCAGATGACTCGTCGTTTGGTCTTCTCCCAGCTGCGGATCTGCCACGGGGTTGGTTCTGTTCCAATTCATTACCGATTCCGCTCTACCATGTCGTCAGCTACCACCTTTCACGACCTCAAAGCAGACCTTCCCGGCGACAAGACCTATGATTTCGACCAGTTGAAGGGCAAGGTCGTCCTCATCGTCAACGTCGCATCCCAGTGGTATGCCCAGCCGACCATTCTCCCGGTTGAGGCTGACAATATAACCACAGCGGTTTTACTCCACAGTACGCAGGTAAGACATGTCTATCATCCACCCTACTGCGATCACCCGCCGACGGACAATCATACAGGTCTGCAAGCCTTGTACGAGAAATACAAGGACCGTGGCTTCGTCATTCTCGGATTCCCCTGCAACCAAGTGAGTGCATCGAGCACGCCATCGGAATGTCTCATATCTCGTCCCAGTTTGGCGGTCAGGAACCCGGCGACGACGCCACCATCGCCTCCTTTTGTCAGGTTAACCACGGCGTGTCCTTTCCTCTCATGAAGAAATCCGACGTCAACGGCGACGACACCAACCCCGTTTACAAGTGGCTCAAGAACGAGAAAGCGGGCCTCTTGGGCCTGACGCGCATCAAGGTAAACTCGTATTGCGCTTTTGGGGGGGTTTCGTCACTCCTGACGTGCGATGCCTATAGTGGAACTTTGAAAAGTTTTTGGTCGACCAGAATGGCAACGTTGTGAATCGTTGGGCATCGACGACGACGCCTCAAGCGATCGATGCTGCCGTGGAAACGCTTCTCAACGAAACTCCCAAGCTTTAGGCGTGTCGTTTGTGAGGCTGAGAAATACTGTTTTCTGGATATCATTGTGTACTTTTTGTTCCGTTTGAAGCATGCACTGTGGGCAAAGTGACGTCATTTGATGAATCCGGTGATCAAGCATGCTTGAGAACAATGACATGGATCTGGAAGCCCACAGCAAAGGATATGGGGCGCTACGTAGTAGGTATGTACGTTTATCAGTCCGAGTCCGACTGATGATCCGATCGATGGAATACAGTCATCCACCGGCACTTTAAACACCACTGGCACTTTAAACAAAGGCTTATTGCTCACAACAATCGACTTTGATCCACATTTCAAGTCGAGAAAGTTGAGGGTAATGATCACTCAGACGATGTACAGCAGTTCTTTGGACATTTACTCCATTCAATACAAAAATGATTTGTGTTTTCTGTCCAAAATCTCAGTAAATGATTATTTGTCACCCACATAAATAAGCTGGATACACAAAAAGCTAAAAAATAAGTGTGCATAAGTCTTTCTGAGGTTGTGATAACACATGAGATGCAAATCAAGAGTTGCTAGTTGAGCCAGCACAATGCCGGTTGAGCATGTTGAAGTGACAACTATCAGCATTGGCGCAGCACGAGATATGCCATAAAGGGAAGTGTCCTCATCAAAAGCAGTAAAAACTATTCATATACCGCTTGTCAGTTATGTCCAGCGCAACCCAGTACCCTAATGGGTAAGCGCAATTCATTTTTGCCAAGGTCTTGAGTTCGAGACCCTCAAACACCACATTTTCTAGCATATAAGCATGCTAGACGGAGCACCATCAAGGCCAGGGACTGAGTGCACTAACAGCGGCACATTTGGTGGAATAAACACAACAGCAATTGAGAGGGCAGAAATCAGTGATTTGAGTGATATATCATGCAGTAAACGCTTAGATCAGCTCTACTGCCGCTGATATACCATATTTGTAGCTGTTCAAAGTGCCGGTGGGTCCTGATAAAGCCACATTTCTTGCAGTTGAGTTTGCTGTTAGTTTCTCAATATTTTATTACTTGCATGCCTCATAGCCTAGAAGTATCTATATATTACCATGCGTCACACACTTCTGATCCAAGATAATTGTTGTGTTGTATTTTCTGCACGACTTCCAATTTTGCTGTTTAAAGTGCCGATGGATGACTGTACAGCTTCCGTTGCTGTTACGTATGTAGTGCGAATTGCGTACGCGTACACCGTGAATCTATGTCCCATTACTACTAGTGATATCACAAAGTAGGAGGGATAAGCCCAATGCTACGCTCTACACGTTGCGATACTCGAAAGCAGGGCTACCAGGTTCCGATGTCTCAATAATCGCCGGCGCAGCGCCTCGTCGACCAGAAACACCTCCGCATCAACCAGATTCAGCGATCGCTTCAGGTACGGCAAGAACTCTGTCAGTATTTGCGACTCGGAGAACAACAAACTCCGGTTGAAAGCAGCCTTGGCCCCAAAGTCTTGCATGCGTTTCTGTGGCACCCAACCCATCACCACGCACCGCTCCTCGATACAACGGGTGACGTCACCTTGAACGCTTGCACGAACGGCATCGTGCGTTCATCCTTGATCGTCGATCGACCCGTTTTCCGTCAGGATCGCTCGCACGCGCACGTCGTCCACCCTATCCCCCGTCTCCGAATGAGTACTGGCGTCGCATAGAAACTGTTTTACCGCTCTTCATTTCTTCTTCTATGAACATCTCACGTCTTCAAAACCTAGAGTCCTCCATCACAGACTTCGCAAAACGACATAATCTAGGTCATATTTGAATCTTCTCATGTACCGTCTCTACTTCACCAATACACAATCTCTTGAGATCACACAGCTTGGGTGTGTGTCCGGTCTCGGGTCCGGGTTGTAGCTGCGCTTGGATAGGTCCTTTCGTGCCCCTTCTTTTGCTTCCTCCGCCGTCTCCTTCCCGACCGCTTAGGACTCTTCCCACGCTCCGAAAGTCAGGCCTCCCATTCGTCAGTCTCTCAGGCTCCCATTCCTCCTCTCTCAGTCCTCCCTCGAACTCCCCTCTCGCGTGGAATTCGAGGATCTTCGTCGTGCGCGTCACGTGACCCTGCACGGCCTGCCTTCCCACACTGACCGAATCTAACATCTAGATTCGAGTGTTTTCGCGTGATCTCACCACATCGCCAGATGGCCTCTGTCATTGATAGCACATCTTGTTTTGTAGTACCAAATAGAACTACAAAACCATCTTCTCACATCCTCACCCGAAGTGTGATCATCCGAAGGCGCCGATGCGCCATCCCTTCCTGGATCAGGGACTGATGCTTGCGGTGCGAAATCGACCGCTGCTCCACCACCTCCCTTCCTCTTGTGCCTCCAGCAGAACCACAGGTTGTACCGGCAACAGGGGCACCCCTGTTGTAGCTCATCGACGGCCTCCAACGTCACATAGTTCCAAGACGATGTCATGCTTTTGGTTCTCACCCATTATTGACTCGCGCCGCCTTTCCTTTCTTCCTCTCCCTCGCAGGACACCATGGCGAGTTCGTGCAATGTCAACGGAATCATCAGCCTTCGAAACGGTCGCGCGTTTTAATGCTCACCTGGAAAACAGTTCTGGAAGCACAATGGCTTCCTTCCTCTCCGAAACGAGGATCTCGAGGTTGAGGTCTTCACGTTCGGTGGAGGGGCATCCGCACCACTTGACGAAGGCGTTTATTTTGGTATTGCCCGTGTCGTCGCCCGGATGACCGCGGGAGCGGATACCCAGCCTGAGACGACTGAGCCTGTGCTGCAGTTGTTCGTAAACGAGGTAAGCAGCTGCGATTAGTTATTCACGCACTCAGGCTTCTCACTATTTTCTCCGTTCTTTTCCAGGAGTTTGTCGTTTTGGAGGGCGCTGACGACATCCCTGCGCTGGGTTTTCGTCATTGTCGGTAAAACATCCCGCTCTAACTTGAGTGTTGATCACAACCGGGCGTTCGATATCATCCCTCAACTTCTCCCATCCCGGTCCTGACTGGACCGTCATTCGAAAACAATTCCTACTCCGTCTTGTGTACGCCACAACCTGGCTGTCAAGGACTTACCCTCGACCGTTCTGTGCTCGATCTTCGCATTGATCCTTTTGCACACGGACAATGGTACACAGCCCTTTCCCGCTTTCGAAATCGTGCTCACACTTTGGCTCTCTTTGTGGAACCAAATGAGGATCATACAACGGCAAACATAGTACACCAGAAATTCCCCGACTCCAAAGGAGGAGGGTTTTTCCCTGCAAGGCACGGTCCTAGTCCAAGCAAATGGACCTGCGTGCACATTAATTTAGCTAATTAAGGATTATATTTATTTATATTTGTTATTAGGACTATGTGGTATGAAATTTTCGTGTGTGACCTGCATTATTGAGCAAGACGGCATAATATGTGGACAACGAGCACTCACTCATCGATAGTCTTGAGCTGTTCTAGGCAGGCGCTTCAAGTTTCTGAATTTCCTCGTTATAGAACGTCTGAGGACCTTTACCTGAGGACTCTTGGATCGAGTCACGCATGTCACACTTTAAATCCTTATTTGGGTAGAATTTCCCTTGTTTTGGATGACGCACCACTGTTTTAGATTATGTAATCCTTATATTACGGCCCTCCGGGTAGACCTGGACCCACGGTACGTCTTGTCAACTTCTTAGAAACTATAGTACATGTACAGGACGTAGAACACTAAGGCTCGGGAGAGCTCAAACGAATGATGTTGAAACTGAATGACCACTCTTTATTCTAAATGCTCGAATCTTTGTTGGGGATGTGACTGTACGATACACCGTGCACCATGTTGTTCTATCACAAATTTTAGTCAAGGATGACGACCCAACGACGACGTTACGTATCACTCACGTGCGACGTCACCGAGTGTGGAACCCATTTGATGCGTTGGCATACGGAGTGCAAAAGGTTCGCTGTGAGAATGGTCAGTGACGATGTGTCGACAGCTGAAAAGCTACACACCGTTCGGAACGTGTACTGCGAAGAATGCAGGAAGAAGACTCTTGTTTAGGGGTCTGACGCTGCGCATGTGCATCGCCCACCGCCCTCATCACTACAAGAAAAATCGTGAGAACGTTTTATCGCCTGTAAAATCTATGTTGATTTACGGTAACATATGCAACTGCCACGCGCTATTGGAAAGCGAAACAGATTCCCCCTCCATCCATCAATGAGACGCCCGCACCCATATGAAAACACATACAGCCCTCCGTCTCTCCAACGTATATGCAGGGCCAAATTGTCTCCCACGCCACATCTCCCCCCCCTCTAGACACACGGTTTCTTAAAAAGGCAAGACGTTGACGACAGACGCCCCAGAAAAGTGAGACCTGGACCACTCTGGGTCCAGGAACAAGTAAACTCGCATATAAGTGTCCTCATTACATTACTGCTAATCCTCTTGACGAGCTGCTGGATGGTTCTACCATAAGATATCTAATACCTGATGGACCAATACTGCTCCAATACCATCTGACACTCTTTCTGTGATTTGCAAGGCACGAACAGATCATAAGCCATGTTCATGGCAATTAGACTGTGGGGAGGCCTTGGGTCTTGCGTTGTTCTTGCAGGGACAGGCCCTGGAAAGACCCTCCCATTCACAATCCCCTCACTCCAACCTAGGAGGACTCCAAAGGACCCAGACAAGCCGGAAGGCGAAATGGCTGCTCCAAGCGTTGCCTTGAGCGTCCAGAAGTGTTTTGGAGGCATCTGGAACGATAGTGGCAGCGGCACGAACGCATCACATGATTCACATCAAGATAGATGCCCAGGAGGCCTAGAGGGCGAGCTGGAGGTGTCGAGAGGTGTCGAGGATGATTAGGTTCGCTGAAACGTTGTCGAAGGTACTGAATATGGTGGGATACGTCATAGAAGCGAGGAGAATGGCGGAGACGTCGAGACCAACACGCCAGGTCGGGATAAAGGGCCAAGAGGCCTACAGGGAGATCAGGACACGACGGGAGACGTCGAGGGCGACTCGCGTCGCGAAATCGATGGTAATGACACCAAGTATGATGGGAAATGTGGCCGGAAGGGTGGCGCAACGAGCGACGCGAGTCAAAACGACTCGAAAAGTGATCGCTAGCTGAGCAAGATGGTCAGCACAAGCAAGACACGCACAACACTAAAACCGACGTACCTGAGCCATCCAATCCTATTTCCCATCACCGCAGACGACCCTACAGCGATCCGAATCCACCGCGTTGACGTGGAAAGCCCAAAACGAAGCCTACAAGCGTCAGTACCACCAGGGGGGCCCACCAAGTCATATAGTTGCATCAAAGCCGAACCGGGCGAGTTGGACCGTTCCGATACCTTGTATATGGACTGGAGGCGTTGCATCAGCAATCCCAAGGTGCAAAATGTGAGGACGAGGTTGCGGGCAGTTGCCAATAGATTGTTGCTTCTACAAACATGCAATCCGACAGTTCATGCGCCGGGCGGTGGTCAAGGTTTATCTAATTATCTAAGAGGTTAACACAGCGACGGGACCTTGCCAAGCAAGGTGGTAAAACTAGAGTCGGGGAATCGGCGCTTGAGCGCCGCTACGATATTGTTGTAGTTTGCTCCAATTGACACGTCCGAAGGGTAGGATTGCTTGTATGATAGTAAGTTTCGCGTTCCAACTTATCCTTGTTTGCTGGCAAATGACGTGTGTTGACAGTGTCTCCGACGCCTGGTAAACCCCATCTCCCTCCTCTACCACAACCCCACCCTCAGATCTGCCCTCGTCGTCGTCCCAGATGCTCTCGCAGCCCACGCACTCTCATCCTTCCTCCCACGCTACTGGAAAGCCTCCCCCATCCCGCCCACCCAGATCGCATACCGCCCCGTCCCCTCGCACGCCGTCAACCACGTCCGCAAGCTCCTCGCATCCCTGCACTTCGACCCCGTCGTCGCCAGCACCGTCAATAGGCTCTCCGCCGCCCACAAGCGCAGCGCCATCCGCTACCTCACCAACGAGGACGGCACATCCAGAATCGAGTCCCGCCATTCGTTTTCCGAAGGTGCGCTTGTCGCTGCTGCGTGGCTCAAGGAACAGTTCGAGGAGAGTGGGGCTGCGTGCGCGCTCAGTCCGTTTTTGGAGGGTTATTCGCCCAATGTCGTCTGGTATGTAGGGCGCTTTTTCAGGCCTGCTTCCTGGACGTTGATGTTGACGTATGCGCATCGTGCCTGCCAGTAAATACGCAGGCACGGTGGACCCGCAGTCGACGGTGTTGATCTTCGGTCATTATGACTTGCGTGGATCGTTTCGCTCACAACGTGTGAGTGTATGCTCTGCTGCGATCGCCGGCTGACACTAACGGCGGAGTCGTAGGCACCCGGTGGCAACGACAACGGTTCCGGCACCATCTCCCTGCTCGCACCGCATCAAGGAACTCGGCCTCACATTCCACACCGACGTTGAGCTCATCGCGTTTGCAGGCGAAGAGCAGGGATTGCTGAGCTTGAAGGCGTATGCCTGTACGTGCTCCGTTTCCACACATGCGGAGTGTTCGCTGATCCTATACATCCCCTCGCAGGGGAACTCCGCGCACAGGACGTCAACGTGACGCTCATGATACAGGCGGACTTGCTTGCGTACCACGCCCTGCTTGAGCCTTCCCAGCTCGGGTTGCCGATCGAGTACGTCGTCTTTCGTTTGTCCGTCCATCCGTCTCACGTCATCGCGCAGCATCGGCACGCCTGAAGCCGCTGAACTGGTCATGAAGATAGCAGGCATATACGGCCCCGAGCTGACCGTCGGGTACATGGATGTCTGCTGCAGCGATCACCAGGTACGTGCCGTGTCAATGTTTGGCTACATGCGAGTAGTTTGGTGAATTTCTTTCCAGTCTTTCCACGAGCAAGGGTATGCGGCTACGCAGGTATTCGAACGCGCTGGACGGAGTGAGTCGTCTACATTATGTCACAACCGCCGGTGCTGATCACTCTGCCTAGTCACGGATCCCATGTATCACACCAGTGGTGCATGCTTGTCTAGCGATGGCCTTTGCGAATATCCCTAACTCTGTACCAGGGGTATGCTAGCGCATCTATCCTTTCCATTTTATCGATTAGGTACTGATATACCCGGCCAGTATAAGAAATTGCAAGTCCACGCATTCGGAGGAGTGACATCTTATCAGAACAGTATATGAATGACGGTATTATACGTATACTAATATTGGCAATGCCGTGAATAATTGCAGCAGCAATGAAGCTTCGTCGACAATATCGGGTATGAAGAGTGTTCCAACCTGTCTTCTATCTCCTACTCAGCCCACTCAACTCCCATGCCACCTTCTTCCGAACAAACGGGATATATCCAAGGACCCATAGCATCCAAGCACGAACCGTCGCCGAATCGACCGGACACCACCAAGCCATTCTCTCTCGGTACTTCATCCCCGTGACCGACAAAATGCCCTTGGTAAGCTTGATCACCTCGAGCGCACGCGCATGCCGCGTCGCAGCGAACTCGCGCAGCAGTGCGTCCGCGTCCCCACTGGCGAGTGGGTTGGACTCGGAAGCACGAATATGCTTCGTCAGCGCTTCGCCGAGGAAGATGGCATCTCGTAGACCGAGATTCATGCCCTGCCCACCGGCGGGGGAGTGTATGTGTGCAGCGTCGCCGACGAGAAGGACGATGCCGCCTTCGTCCGGCGCACCCGGACCGGGAAGACGGGCGAACGTCGTGTCGGCGATGGAAGCGTGGTTGCGGAAACGTGACGACCAGACGACGTCTTTGATGCACGCTGGTTTGCCAGGGTTTACGGCGGGATCCGATGCGAGGTGGTTTGGTCCAAACCGGTCGATGAGGTTCTGGAGATACTCCTTGGGGGGTGCGTGGGGGATCTCGCCTTCTTCTATGGGCACCCCGCAGGCGATGCGGTATACTCTTTCGGATATGGGAGCACGACCCTCGGCGACCAGAGATTCGTTTAGAGAGGATGGGAGGGGAATGTAAATGAAGAAATTTCCAGGAGACAATGCGGTGCCTGAGTTGAAAGTCTCTACGTCCGGGTTGTCAAAAGTGACATCGGCGATGACCATCTGAGCTAGGGTGTTGTCCTTTTCTTCCTCGACGATCGTTGGATCGGAGAAACCTATCCCGGCCATAGTGCGGACCTAAGAACCCGTGTTAGGCAAGGTTCAAGCGTGGAGAATGCCAAAAGGACTTGCCACAGAGCGCGCACCGTCCGCGCCGATCACATACTTTGTCGTAATGACATTGCCACCTTCGAAAGTGACATCACTGAATTGCGGATTCTCTGCATTACGCTTTAGTCCGACCACTTTGAGAGGTCGATGGACGGTGACACCGAAGCTGGCCAGTTTTGTTCCGAGCGTACGTTCAGTGATACTTTGGGGAACGACGAGGACGTATGGGTGTCGCGTGTACGATCTGAGACTATCGATGTGGGGACTCATAAGTCTTGCGGATCGCGTCCCGACGCTGAACGCAGTAGACTTGGTGCCCTTTGACACGATGTCGTCCCCACAACCGATCGTATCCAATGCCTATATCACGTCAACACGACTTTTGAAATGAGGAACAAGACAAGCTTACCTCCAGAGTGGCGGCATGAACAGCGACGGCCCGGGAAGTGTTTATTCCCTGGGCTATGGCGTCGACGATGACAAAGTCACGGAAGTCATGGTGGAGGAGAGAGAGGGCGGCTGCGAGTCCGGCTGGACCAGCGCCGACGATGAGAGCAGTGGTTCTGTTAGGAAGAGACATGTACTAGACTGAGGACACAGCAAAGGACCTGCCACCTTAAATATATCCTTGAAGACCATGGGCGAGACGACTGGCCAGTCCAACCTTGCGAGTGTCAACGGCGTAGCATCGCGCGAATCGGCCGCTCGTGACAAGTCCGAAATGACTAGCTTGGCATGCATCGCATCGCCGTTTGGAGCTTATTTTGATCCATGTCTTCCGGCGGCTAGATATGTATCAGATGACGACTCGTTTGGTCTTCTCCCAGCTGCGGGTCTGCCATGGGGTTGGTTCCGTTCCAATTCACTACCGATTCCGTTCTACCATGTCGTCAACTACCACCTTTCACGACCTCAAAGCAGACCTTCCCGGCGACAAGACTTACGATTTCGACCAGTTGAAGGGCAAGGTCGTCCTCGTCGTCAACGTCGCATCCCAGTGGTAAGCCCAGTCGACCATTCTCCCGGTTGAGGCTGACAACGTAACGGCAGCGGGTTTACTCCACAGTATACAGGTAAGACATGTCCATTATCCACCCCACGGCGATCACCTGCCGACGAACGATCACACAGGTCTGCAAGCCCTGTACGACAAATACAAGGACCGTGGCTTCGTCATTCTTGGATTCCCTTGCAACCAAGTGAGTGCATCGAGCACGTCGCCGGAATGTCTCCCATCTCGTCCCAGTTTGGTGGTCAGGAACCCGGCGACGACGCCACCATCGCCTCCTTTTGTCA
>JBBPMO010001033.1:0-13253 GCA_038090315.1 Xanthoconium stramineum
CGTGTCGACCCAGTCAAACATACCGTGTTATCTAAGGTGAACCCCAAGTTAACCTACTCGCTGTGTCTGTGGTGGGTATATGGTTGATACGGGTACCATGTCCCTCACCATCATGCACAGGATGTCTCAGATCCACCGGTATTGGATACTGGTATTCGGTCTCAAGAGTGGCCCTCGTTTCCGAGTACGTACGCTACGCAACATCTATCGCCAGTAGGAAGACACCACGCTGATCCATGTCAACCAGTGCCACGTCGGGCTCTGTCTCGTAGTCCTGTTTGGATTGTGAGCCAAACGTCCACTCCCGTGGTTTGTTCTGGTAAATCGAGGATTGAGTTCGCAGTATTTGACGTTGCTTATTTCCCGTCGACTTCGGGCCATGATAGCAAAGTGAAAGCAGAGTAGTCATCTATAGGATAATTACTGCGGAGGCGCTCGGCGTGTCGAACCGTCAGAAGTTCCCGCCGGGTCATGGGCAATAGGTACAGAACCCTCAGTAGGTTGGTCTCGATGTTCGCATTGCAATCATGAGTCGCTTTCCCACGAGCCCAAAATTGTTCTTCATTTCTTCCACAATCAAAGACTTTTTGCCAATTGCTCAGGGTGCATGTTGTAACCATCGTTGGACAAGTCAAACGAACGAGGTTGACTCCCAAGTCGTTGTGTATGTGATTGACTCGTTGCTAGCGCTAGCACGACGCTCTTCGTTACCCCCCGCTAGTAGCTATCCTGTGTGCAACTGCCAAGTTCTGTCCTCGTCACACACTCTCTGATGTCACCCCGGCCTAGGCTGAAAGGTTCTCCCGAGCGTCTCCGGTATGCGTTGTGGACATACTACATTCCGAGCGATGCGCTGACCTGATCTATTGTGAAGCACGTATGAAGGTGGTTTCATTTGCCAGCGTGACAATCCACACCATCAACCGTAAAGCCTAGACGTATCGGACTTTATCAATCAGCTAGACCACACGGCTTGACTGAAGAAATTTACCATAGCCTCGTCGCGAGAGCCGATTGAGCGGCTCGTTGCCGTCCTTCCTGTGTGTGGCAAGTGAACATTTTTATGTGGTTGGGATGGGTATCCCGCCCCTCACCGTCTTCCATAGGACGTCTGGCAAGGTGTGTCTTGATCTCAATGGTGGCTCTTTGTTTCCTGCGACGTACGGTGGACGACGTCTTTTGCCCTGTCGCAAGTAGGCAAACACCTCACCAATCCGCGGCCCAACCAGCGCTTCTTCGCCTGTGTCATAGCGTTATCTGGATCGCGAGCCAAGGACTCACTCCCCACTCCTGTATCGAAGTCGTTTCCGGAAACTCGACGGATGGATGATACATGTTCCGATTCCACGCGTTGTACCGCGCGCGATCGGGAAGGCGATACTGGAATGCTCATTCAAGTACCTCCATACATTCGGTCGAGACACTCGTTTGTGATAGTAGTATCCGGATGTAATTTTCCTGTAGCGGTCCTAGAGGGATGCGAACAACCGTACGATAATCGTGTTCGCGGCATGATTCATTGCACGAGATCGAAGAGGAAACGCCCCTTGAGAAGAGTCTTCCGTGTCATACATAGAATGGAGGAGACGATCTAGGCATATGCATACAAACTTGAATATACGAATTATCGTTATCGTTCCGTTCCCCTGCCTTCAACAGAGCCTTTCCATCTTAACGCGCACCTCCTGCCCTTGCTTCGAGTCGAATTCCCTCCGAGTCATCCGCGTCATCCTCCGCTGCCTGACTCTGCCCTTGCCCCGGGTTGCGATCTGCGAACATGATTGTGGACACCAACGCATTCTCGTCATCAACGGATCGCCCCAATGCACCAAATCCGGTGTCAACATGCAAGCGACCACGGGTGTCACGATCATATATTTCGCGCACACTGATGATGAACCGAGGGATCAGGGGAACGATGGTTGTGAAAGCAGTCAGCTCCAGGAAGGAAATGTCTAGCGCAGGCTGATCTTGGAGAACAGTGATGCTGAAGTACACATTCCTAGGAGAACACAATGGTATGAATGGAAATGAATGAGAGGGGAAAGAGAAGGCCTACACGACGAAATAGAGAATCCCATCTGCAGTAAGCCTTTGCATGTACTGACTGAGGTGCCACTGCTTCGTTGCCTTGTACATCAGAAGCAACTGCCTCAAGCTTTGGGAAACAGCAAGGATCAAGAGCATAGCGCTGAGAATGAATCGCAGAATCAGATCATACGAGTGTGTTGACAGTAACAGTGCACTCTTTTCAGCAGGAATGCTGACATTGCAAACAGAGAAGTCGAGGACTTGAATCGTCGTGGCTGGAGCAAGGATTAGCAAAGGACCATGAACAGTGGTGTATGCAGTCCAGTTGGAGACATACCTGAGTAGTATATACCATTGGAAGCATAGATAGCTGTAAGAGTGAGGGAGACTATGACTTGTGGCACAAAAATGAACAGCAGGGCATAAAGAATCCTTTTGGACCGATTCCACATTGCATACACCCGCAGGATCATTACCACTGTAATTTTACAGTTAGAAAGAATTGGATCAATAGCGTACTGACTCACAATCAGTGGCAGCAAGAAATATTGGAGCCGCCCATTCAATTATTAGGTAGATCACAAGACCTGTAGAACACCCATGCCTCACATACCGTTGTAGAGGGAGATAAACTGATGTACTCACACCTATGAAATCATTATCAGTAGGGTTGACAACTGGAGTTTAGAATACACACGTCTATCAAAAGATGATGATCAGTAATGAACCAGATGCAAAGTGGAGAAACTCACTTTTGCAGGGTCAGGCACAAAGGTACTCCCAACTGGAAATGTATCTGATGAGCCTTCTTGGTCTCCGATAGAATCAGAACCAAATTAGAACATACAGAGAGCTGAAAGTCTGAAGCACAGTTTCACTGTCAACTGTATGACATACAATGCAGCAAGATGGACTTACATATCCCAGGAAAGGCCTATATAGCGGGCCTACAGATTTGTCAAATCAGAACATATGCAATGAAGTGACTACACACCAGAACAAATATTGTAGACACCCACGTCCAGGGTCTGCACTAAGGGATCATAAGAAACTCAATGATTGTGTGATAGTTGTTGCTTCCTTACCCAAATGTATTCTACCTTCAAAATCATGTTAACCGACAAGTAATATTAAAATGGAGGGTATAGAATAAATACCTCACTCAAAAAGGTGAGAACTACAATGGTTGGATTGCAATGGTGATATCAGCCTGAGACAGAGGGCATCAAGGGTATTACTGACAATAATCATATATGACGGCAGTGATTCCTGCAGCTGGAGTAGCAGTATCCATTTATAAGATAAATGAATAACCCGATGCACGAGTGACCATACCTGTTAAATAGTCGTTCAACTGGAGGTCCCCCAAAGCAGACTGCAAATCAGACATAACAGGTCAAAGATCAACGGCTATGTATGATCAATGAGCAGAGAGGTGGCAGACTTTTTAAAGCCCTCTCACCTTTATATCTGCTAAACGACTCATTCATCATTGACCTGGCATACCGGTGCCTCATATCAGTGAAATAGTTGCAGAAGTAGTAGCAGGCAATTACCCCAACCAGCGGAAATTGAACAGTGATTATCGAAAAACGAATCATGGCGCGGAGTGGGGGACATTGACATTGTATCAGAGTGAGGCAGTGAAGGGTCGAGATGGACGATCACTTTCCAACCGTGCCACCCAAGACTAATGGTGTTCAGGATCATCCCATCAGCCCTACGGGGCAGTGAAAAATGAATCGAACTGAAAGATGAAATCAAACCCGTGGCAAACAGACGACACAGTATTGAGATGATATCTGCGTTCTCGTTCCATCAAAGATCCTAATGCCAGGTACATATCACAGGGCTTATTACGGACAATTAAGGCAAGCTCCAAAACACTGTACTAATCGTCAGGGAAGATGCCGATAGAGCGCAGGTATCCATGCGACACGATGTAGAGGTCGTGCATAGGGCCAAAGAAAGAGGGTCTGGCCGAGTCGCATGTCATGATAAAGACAAGTCAGGCTACAAAACCCTGGGAACCAAGCGAGTGGGCCTGGACAACGAGGGAACGACTACGCGCGGTTCACTCACGCGTCCATATCAATCCACCGAAATACCTTCTGTTCATTATCGGTATTCATGAACAAGCAGACAAGCTTCGACAAGAGGCACAACCACCTGACCGACACAAAGTAGACAAACAGAACTTGGTTAGCGTGACGATCTATAAATGTTGAGTGGACCATTCGTAAGGGATGAACGAAACCAATATTTCTTACCGTTATTCCCATGGACCCGTAGATGAAAGTGAACCATCGAAGGCAATCCACGCGACTTGTTCTGATATATCCATCAGCTGTATTGTCGAGTTGCCGGCTCGCGCGGCCAGAGACGACCGAGGACACGATCTGTGGGAGATCTTGGAAGGATTTCCCTGCACGATGACTCTGGCCTGATGGGAGAGTCCGAGTCGGCGGAGGAGTCCTCCCTTCCCGATGAAGCAGAGGTAGAAGCGCTTGCTCGCTGAACAAAAACGGGCACGTTTGGGGTGCAACGAAGACAGCGAGCGCCACGCCACTATGTATGCCCACAACTTATGGCAGTGGCCTGTCGGTACTTGGCGTAGACCATCGACGTTGGACGCAACAGTGGTGTCAGTCGCGTTCTGAACCTTACTCCGAACTTTCCGTTGTTTGACAGTATTTGAGTATTTCCATTAGGTCAAACTGATTAGGATCAGTGCTGTTCATCAAATCCCACCGTGCTGAGGGACTGGAATCTGTGTTGGAGCATTCCAGCACAGACATTCCGAAAGGGTTCGGACTGCCTGGCTTGCCCGTGGGAGCATACCCGAAAAGGGTCACTGCTGGCTTCCGCCGAGACGCAGCCTCCTTCGCCCCACCCGCCTTCTCCCACCAAGCAACCAGCCCGTTTCAGGTTGCGCACGCAGGTCACTGCGGGACACGTCCCTGCGAGGCGATTTCCCGGGATGCAGTCACTGTCCATCTTGCTCACCCAGCCGTCGCGGCTGGGAGCTCCCTAAACAACACTGGAAGGATGTCGGTCGGGGTAGCGGCCAAGCCCCCTGCATCACGGAAATTTTTTTTTCTGATAAGGACTGATAATGTGCATAAAGGACGATCGTTCATCCCGTTCTGATAATGGGCCTTATAGTGGTTTGTAACGTGACCCTCCGTTCCCAATCATCACATGAAACGCTCATTTTTGGAATGTACACCCCTGGTGGACTGGTGGAGCAAACCAACCAAATAGGTTGGTCCCGTGATATCCAATCTGTACAATAGATGTCGACCATGCAGCACTAGCGTAATAGGAATGGACACCAAGGACAGATTGTTATTAGAATATAATGTGACCGCCTATTGGTCTCTGTTAGCCAGTTGTAGACCAGATATATTGCTCGTACTTGTTCGTCAGTTGGTAATCTATCGCTAATATTAAAAATAATTTGGAAAAGATAGCAGACGTCCCAGAACCTGCGCTGTGTTCTAACACAAGCCAATTATACTCAACTATACCCGACGTTTCAAGTACTGACGAACCTGCCGACAAACTTGGAAGTATCTAGGCCTGCCAACTGCCGCAGGGATGTTTATGGTGCCATTCATCAGCAATTTCTCAGTGATTGATATTGCGTAGGTGAAGTCTAACTGTTGCTCAGAGATATCCTCACTATGGCAGATTGCTCATTGAGAACTTGCAGAGACATGACTCGGATACAGCCTCGTCATGGTGCCCGGTAACCAGTGCGGCAATACGGCTGTATTATGCAAAGGGACTCCAAACATTGGGGAACACGTTATTCTTACTACTAGTATTACATCCAGTAACATAGTATCTGAGGCAGAGCCGCTCCTATAGTAATGGAGCTCAATCTACTGTGTGGCGCCAGCATGAGCTAAAATTTCTCCACCACATTGTTGTGAAAGGGTGGCTGCCACAGATGTACCGACGAGAGGTTGTGGACCATAATCTGCTGCTTTCTCAGGGCCAAAAACATTCCTGTATTGTGCACTCAGTGAGCCACGTAATCAGGATTTGAGTTGCAAGTAATTTACTTATTCCACCAAAGGAGGACATCCTCAGTTCTTGTCCTAGCTGCATCATTTCTTGGACGTTCGAACCAGCTAACGATGTAGTTATAAAAGAGGTCGTATTCGAAGTTTGCGTCGACATTATGCCAGCTCCGACAGCTGGACAGCGCAAAACGGAGCTGCAAGACATTTATGTCACTTCTCTGGGCCCGGCACTGACAAGAAAGAATCCACTTGCCTGCACAGCAATGTATGCTATCGCTCGTGGCCGCACGGACTTCATGCCTAGCAACGAAGTGACGTGTGAGCGAGTCTTGCCCATACCATTGGCAGCGTCGATAAACATCTGGCGCTTGTTGGGGCGTTCGGACCCATCTCCGGCACTAGATTCGTCTCCTGTTTCAGTTTCGCCGTCCGAGTCCTCAAGGCTACCTTCTTTAGGAGATACAGAGCTTGGAGAAGTAAATACGTGTTTGAATGCCTGCATGTGGCATGGCCAAGTCGTCAGAACTTGCAGCCTGTACTAATGGAGGCCTAACCGACCTTTAAGAGGAGGTCACTCTTGAATAGACCGTCAGATGGATTGTTCCTGTTGTAATGGCTGTCCTTGAATAAGAACTTTGGCCAACGATGAGCCGTGACAAGGAACTGCGGATGGAGGTCTCGTATATTCTTGCGAACACTGAGAACCTTGTTTCAGTTGAGTACATACCACCGTCAAGACAATACTCACATTTTATCGGTCCAGTCATATTCTGCTGGACACAACAACTCTCCTGTCACTCTGTGGAAAAATCCACGGCACGTCTTTGATTTCGCAATGACAGGTGGGTCGGGTGGTGGAGAACGTTCATTTAGCCAGTGAGCAACAGCTGACTTGAGAGATGCAGTATTGTCACTGCGTGCCCCGTCTGCACCTTTAGTGAGCTGACACATTGATGTAAGGCCCACTAGCACGAAGACAGCTTGAAGCAAGACTTACCTCCTGGAAGACATCCCTAAGATCACCGGTTGCTTCGGAATGCAGGAGTCCTTGAAGAGATGGTAACCACCTAATGAGTTCAAGATAGGCCTGATAAAGGCGATCTTGCCTAAGAAAGAAAATACTTCATGGTGTTGCTGTCTGAGAGAAAAACATGGTGACTCACTCTTGACTATGTTGACCAGGGTTTCCAGGCTCTAGTGTCCAACGATCATTCTCGTCAATCAGCATTTCAACCCTATCTGTTAGTGAGACCAGCCGGCGTATAACTCTGCCTGCAAGGCGATATGAACTATGTCGTCGTTGTCTATTGGGGCAATGTGTGTAGTAAATGCTCCTACCAATGGAAGTTGATCAAAAAGTCCTTACGACTTATTAGCACCCCGAAGTTCACTATTCTCTGCTTCCAGGTGTGCAATTCACCGTTTGAGAGAAGAGATGGTAGGCAGATCATTGTTAACACTAGCCATTGAGAATGAACCGGTGAAGGAAGAGAAGATGAAGGTTAGGTTGCAGTTCAGAACACGAGAAGAATTCAAGTTGCCAATTTGAAGTATAATGGTGTTGTTGTCATCGTAGATTCATGACAACGAAGTTAATAAGCTGTCAACGTCAACTTGACCACTGCGCAATGTAACTCGGAGCATACATACCGTTATATCATAAGGTTTCTGTGAAAGGTCCTCGGTTAACAAATCGGTTTGCAACCCGAAGGGGAAGGGGAAGGGTGAATGCCGCTACCCTGCTTGGTGTGCTGAAATCGGAGTCAAGTGAACGCCACTCACCCAACTCCTACCAGTACTGTGCAGCATGACATCAGTCACCGCTGCGATTAGCTAATAGTCATCGATAAATCAATATGGTAAATGACAAACAATTGGCAAGATGGGGGCCTGGGCATGTGGGAGTACTACCTGCGGCGTGGTGACGTTCTAATCATTGTCAGTTAAAGGGAGGAGGCCAAGCGCAGGTGAGAGTTTGGGAGACTGTCCATCGAATCTTCCACCCCAGTTCGTTCCGAGTCAGTGCAGTGATTAATGACTCGGACGGCCATCCTTTTCTCGCGAGTGGGCGGACCATCATGATCGCCGAACTTGAACATGGTGCGAACGAACCTGACAGCCCGTGCGAATTCCTCGTTTACTGTAGGTGGGTAAGACCCTGGAGCGTACCTCACTGGCAAGAGTCACGATGGTTCTTGTTATGGTAGCCCCAAGGCGGAATGTTGACCGTTCGAACAGCTGATCAATCTGCCCGAAAAGTAGGATAGAGCGATCGTGGAACGGCCATCAAAGTCGGATACATAACAGGTAGCAGTGTGACAAACACCCCATGGTCCTGCAGTACCTGAGGGCCACCGATTAGTATGAGCTTACTAATCACCATCCAAGGCAAAGATGAAGTCATGCCATTAGTCTTTCCATCAAATGTAGTAGTACCAGATAACGAGCATAGTAAGCCTGAGCATTCCGATACTCTCCCAACAAACTTGAATGGAGTCGCAGAACATGACTATCCTTGTTGACTTTGAGATCGAAACTTTTTCTCCGTACATCTGCTATCCATCTTTGCAAGACTTTCTGGCAAGGCTTGATGATGCTGAGCCACACTGCTGCTGGTCAGAGCGGTTTCTTGAGCCACTCACAAGAATGGGAGTGGAGTACCTGGACGACATTGATCTCGTCACACCCGAATGTCTCTATATCTTCTATAGGCTGCCACCTGTCATGATCATGGACCTCTTTGCTCGTATCCTTGAAACCATCCAGACCATCCATCAATCTCGACCCTTGGTTGATGCGCAAAATCGCAAACGCGGTGTTCGTGGGTGTGTACACAAATCAACTGACCAATACATTATTAACTTGAACTGATGTTGTTTGATCGTAGAAGTTGGGCCCTTCATTCGTTGTGTTTGTAATAACGTAGACTCGGAATGTCCGGAGTCAGGACATCGTATGGCAACTCGGATAAGGGGAATGCATGATGACTCGGAAGCTGTGACAACCAAGGTTTTGTGTGTAGATGTCATATTGTACATCAGGCATGTCATTTCCGAAGCTACTAGTGCATTACAGCAATTCCGAGTTCGAGGTACTCTAGCAGCACAGAATATGAAACCCGAATATGAATGAACTACTCAATGTATTCAAGTTATCTAACCATCAAGGGATACCCCACCAAGGTCGTCTCATTCGTCACTGTTCGGATCAAGAAGGGGGCAACATTGTCGTATGGTATCATCCATGCGTGCACTGGCTGGGTCTACATCCCATCCGGTGGTAAGCGCACTTGGGGGCTGGGGTGTGATGGCCATAGAAGCGATGACGGTTGGCAATTGCCGGAGTGGACGAAGGCGTTTCAAGCTTGGATAAATATTGAAGTTATGAGAGCGCGGGCAAGTCCGACAAGCACTGGCATGGAACAAATGCGCAGACGCTCCTTCCGAGTCATTGCGCTCACAGGCTCAGTGGAACGTGGAGAGACTCGGATAGGGTGAGTCGGCAAATGATCCCCCCCAATGGCAAGGACCATTGATGGCCAGTGCACAGGCTCGTTTCGTCGACGCGTTCCTTCGTACTGCTGCCTTGTGGTCATCTAACTCGATACCTGTCAGCCTCGCATTCTCACTCATGGGTGTTGAGCAAACCAGAGGCAATGGGTTGATGCGTACTCACCTCGTCGTCATCAAGGCGAATATATAGCACGGGAACACTTGATGCCTGACAAGAGCAAAGACACCGACAGAGCCTGAGAGGATGGCAGCGCAAGCAGTGAAGACGGTGGAGCTAGCACCCTGCTGGCAGTCGATGTGGAGGTATGGGTCATGGTAGCCAACACTGCATGCAGCAGCCCACTGCTTTGGGAAGTGATGGCACAGTTCTGGAGGCGGGGCGACGTCAAGGCTGAGTCTTCGGAAGAGCGAGATCAGTGACGAATGAACCCACTTCGATCCTGTAGTAAATGAACTCGGTGACAGGGACATCTGCCTTGGGGCCGGAGACATGGTAAGTCTAGAAATTGTCGTTAGTGCCGTTGGCTGAATTAACATTCGTCTCAGTATTTGCGAGTCTCTGATCGTACGTACACACGTCACAGTGGACTTGCGGATCCTAGCAACTTCAGGGTTTGCCTTGACGAGCTTGAGTATATGGAAGAGGGGTGGTAGGAGGTCTCGATCAACAGTAATTGGAGAGGGTCACCATTGAAAGCGATGCGTTCGAGTGAAGTGAAGATCGAGTGGAGGATAGTGCGACCACTAACTCGAAATTCCAGCAATGGTTAGTTCCAACCCGGTTACTAGCCATGACCGACGTACAGCTACTACCGATGCCGCCAGGTTCACCAGAGAAGATCCATTCTCGTGGTAGTTGACAAAACTGCGAGTCAGATGTATGGGACTGGGAGAAACTTGAAGATGGTGTGCATACTAAGTCTCATCGTGGGTCAGAGTGTTTTGAACGTAGTCGTAGATGTTCCAGGCGTTCTCCAAAGTCAAGGAAAGATATATGGGATAGTAGTACACATGGGAGTAAACATGAGGATGAAGAAGAAAACGTAAGTAACAGTATTAGACACTACTAAATGCTTTGATCACGGCGACATCATGGTCCCGGTAGTGCGCGATTCAGCCCGGGCCCGTCCGTCCTGCCATCGACCGTCGACAAACATCTTGTTATATATATGTTTAACCTCACAGCGGTAATGTAGGGTCGTCAGGCATTCCAACAAGATCTGTCAGTATCACAGATTAGCGTTGACTCGGAGTTTCATGATAATGGGTTGGAAAAGGACGAAAATGAAGGTACCTTTCCTATCCTCTCGCCACTGAACAACCAACTCTGCAAGGTTCCAGAAGTCGTTAGCACATTTGGCGAACCGCGCGGCATTGAATATGACGACTTTGGGGTTTGCAAGTCCTCGCTCCTTCAGCGCGCTATAGATAACCCCTCTCTCCTGGTATGGCATACGCCACAGAATCACTACCTGGAGCCTATCAAAGGAACCCAGGACATATGTGAGGATTTCAGTGTGAATACTTTGTTGTCCAGGGGGTTGGACAGGAAAGGAGACATGAGTCAAATGACGTAGCTCCTGAAGACTGATGTAAAGGCCACGCCTCGCAACCCAGCCGTTTATCAAGTGAAGGCGCTGGATGCAATGGAGAATTGGAAGTTCAGGGAGGGAAATCATCGGGCCATAAAAGGTTGATGCGAGGTCCAACGATAATGTCTTCAACTGAAGAGCATTGAGAGGCACATGCAGAGGGTTTTGATTGTCGGGAAAGTCAGCAATGATTTGTAGGGTGAGTTCCTGGACTCCCTGGCAAAGTCGGAGAATCTCTGCTCCTTGCTCGGGGGTAACTGACAACCGAATTCATAGTACCTTTACAGCAGTCCTGGCGAAAACTGGCCGAGGCTGTATGGAAAATATGAACAGCTCTGCCATGTGTGGGCAGTAGAGGTCAACTGTTCGGTACACGAGTGGTTCTAACCTAAGACTTGATCAGATCCCAGTCACTGCATCTACATGGTTCCGAGAATCCAAGTCCTCACCAGTGATGAACCCGCCTTGCAACAAGGAGGTAACGGTATGCAGACCGGGAATCTGTGCTTGCTAGATGAAAGATTCGATGCTCAATTTCATCAGGGAAGCTCGAAAGGGAGATGGAGGGGACAGGAATCATGGTGAACCCTCCGAGTCCATTATCCCAGGTCGCCAACAATGTAATAAATTATCTATGCACTACCCTGATCCTGTCTCCGAGTCCGTGTAGACTTGCACTGACCGCCAGGCGAAATCGCAGGAATGGGTCTTCTCCCACGTCATCACTTACCAGTTCAGTGCTGCGCCAATTTCCATTCTATTCAAACTGACCTGGGCAGGTGCCGTACACCAGTGACTCAGATCCGCGGAACAACTTTGAATTGATGTTGGGACAGTGAGTCAGAACTTGAAGGTTACATAACGATCCAGCTGACTCGGAGAGCTGACACTAAACTTTGCCCCACAACCCTTTACAGTCTTCACTGATCGCACTGTACCATTGATTGACTCATCAGGCTGTCGACAAAGAGTGCCTGGGGCCACTATGTACTAATCCGCAGCAGTGCAGACAAGGTTTGTTTTCGTGACGTTACCTTCGCCTCACATCCTTTACAGTCTGACTTCAACACCAGGCTGCGACAGAATACGATACGCGAGGAAACGTGGATTATTTCATTGATCAACTCATGCAGCCCATGTCGGCCTGTGCGGTCAAGATTTCGGGGGGGAGAAACATGTCATTGACTCAAGAGAAGGCGCGTGACGTGGTTCTATCCACCGCTTCTTAACCTCCATGGACCTAGTAAGTAATCCAGCAATGTGCAACAATATGTGGATTTGACCTGCAGGTATGTATGGATCTTGTTCGTCGTATTACGTCGAGCCAAGTCTTGGGAAAGTTTGTGATCCTCCATTAATGGTGATTGCATCGAATGCGATAGGAATGGAGCATCAGATGGATGACACAACTTTGAGCAACGCTCAGGCTATGACTTGAAACGAGTCAGCGGTCCTCAATTTGGAACATCTTGGACTGTGGGTTTCGCCAGCGGCCATCAAACTTATCACGTCCATTGATGGAGCTTGTCCATTTACAATAAGGGGACGCCGTGATCTCAACCAGTAAGTTTGGTCGCCTGCCAAGGTCATCCAAGTCCTTGGACTCGGAACCACAACCTGCTGATCTGTGGCAGCTCCAATCAATTGATCACTAGTCAAGGCGCGCTACCATTGGATATACTGTACCCGTCCTCGCCCTGAGAGGGTACTCGCGACGCTGACGACAGCGCCCTCTCCATACATGACGACGACGATGCCCTCGCGCACTCCTGTCCCCGCCCTGAGATGGTACAGAAGCAATTGTACAACGCACATTACTGTGCGCGTTGTGCCTTTGCTTCTGTAGCCCTCACCTCAGCCCTCCCTGCTCATGTCCATGGGTATACCCACTGTGAACGACGACGACGACGACGACATTGTTGCCCTCGCACGACAATGTCGTCGTTGTCATCATCACCACCCTCGTCTCGCGTGCCCTCTCCTCACCCTCGTCCTCGCGCGCCCGACAATGCGACAACAGCGATGCGATAACGTGACGATGACGACGTTGTTGCCCTCACGCGACAATGCCGTTGTCGTTGTCGTTG
>JBBPMO010001034.1:0-13243 GCA_038090315.1 Xanthoconium stramineum
CTCTCCCCTGCTACCAGACGTGCCATGGATACAGCTAATCCAGCTCAAACCAACCCGTACGTACACTCATAGTCCCGTTGGACATCCCTGACCTGGTTCTAGAACGAAAAAGATCATTATCAAAGGTAGGTGCCAGCGCTCAACTTTCTGTCCCACTCGGCAAATATTCCTGTAGACATCGAACTTCGCACTCCAACGCGGCGCAAGCTCGAAAATGTCTTACCTGCAAGACGATTTTACGCCCGGTTTTCCATTCGCGACGCCTCACAGACCTGGAAGACCAAGAAGGTCTAAGAGTCAAAGGATCGCACCACTCAGTGGCAGGAAATTCTCAATTTGTAGGTACATGTCCCCTGTTTCACGCCAGAAACTAACTATTATCAGCGATGCGAACGACAGTTCCGACCTTCTCGTAGAAGTTTACCGGAAACACCACGTCATCAAGGACACTTTGGTTGGAACTCTCGCAGATACAATCGCCGCTGTATCGGAAAAATTGACAGATGGAGGTACGCAGATATCAATGATATTCTGTATTTCACTGACGCGGTCTGTGCAATCAAAGTGTTCCAAGACGTTCTTCATGATGACAAGGTTACACCCGACGGATCTAGTAACCGAGGAATCACTATTAAGTTCGCGTTGACCGCTGAGCCACTCGGACGTGAGGACGATAGTGCCGACAAACGTCAGGCCAGAGACGTCGTCGACGGGATGAACAAAGCGCTCGAGCAAGTCGGCGACACCTCCGCAGCTGTCGGGGCCATCGCTTCCGTGGTCGATACCACCGACAAGGTAGTGAACGACAGCAACACTATTGCAAAGGACATCAATACCCTGCAGACGTTCGAGAGTCTATCGCCCATTCTTTCCAAGTGGATGGACCTCTTCGACAGGATTGGCAGCGCTGTTGCAGAGGTATTTCGCTTCGAATCTCCACGTCCACACGGTCTGAATTCCCACAGGTCCACCCATATGCGAAGGCGGCTTGGACCGTTCTATCTGCGGCGAACAAGGTCAGTCTGTTTCCGGGTACCATACTATCATTGGTCATTAACGATATTTCCCAAAGGCGCTCTTGAACCAAAAAGACCGTGACGATCACATCAAGCGCCTGGCAGAAATTTTAAACGATGTTCTTGCGTTTGTTGACGACGCCAAATACTTGGACGAAATCGAACGGCATGCCAAGACGATCACCGTCCTGATCCAACAGGTGACGGAGTGCGGGCGCTTCATCACCGAATATGTCAAACAAAAGAACTTTTGTCCGTCGCCGCCCCTTTCATCGCCCACTCACCACTGACGTCCGTATCCAGGGCTTCGTACAGCAAAGTATACCGTTGCTGATAGCGATATCGATGCAAGGATCACTGCGTACGCGGACAACTTGGAGACGCTCAAAAAGGCCCTCTTAGAGGGTGTTGCAGTGCAGACGGGCGTCACTGTTTTTCGTATGATGCACGTTTTGAAAGGCGTCGGTAGGTGCGATTGGTTGAGATTCCGCACGGATGTTCATGAAGCTAAGTACAGACGAATCACTCGAGTCGACGAAACTGAACGATTTGCTGTATGCGGACGGGGCAAGGTTTGAGCGGGAGAAGGGTTGCTTGGCGGGGACGCGCGAGTCCCTTCTGCAAGAAATCCGTAATATCCTGGACAATCCCGATGACAATGTCCCGCAAGTGTGTCTTTTGACCGGGGTTGCTGGATCGGGCAAGTCTGCGGTCGCTCACTCAATCGCTCGCTGGTACGACGATCAGCAACGTTTGGGCTCGTCCTATTGCTTTGTCAGTACGGATGTCGCGAACCGCAATCCGAAGAACCTTTTCAGCACCATCGCGCGGAATCTCAGTGACCGTGATGGGGAGTACAAGTCCGCGCTCTGGGAGGTCGTCAAGGATGATCTGTCGCTTCGCAAGTCCCAATCGCCACAGGAGCAGATCGAGAGGTTCATCATCGATCCTTTCAAGGACATCCACCATATTGGACCCCTGATCATCGTCATTGACGCCCTTGACGAAAGTGGCAATCCAACCAGCCGCCAACACATTCTACGTGCCATCTCTAAGCACGTCACCGGAAACTCCCTTCCGAACCATCTTCGTTTCCTCATCACCGCTCGCCCCGAAGACGACATCCTTGCTGAACTTCCAACTGGTCCTCGAGTCATCCATAAATACATTGGGGACATCGGCGATGATGTCGTAAACGAAGACCTCCGTAGATTCATCCATCACACTCTTTATCGATATACTGAACTCGAATCATATTGGCCGGGCCAGGAGTGGTGTCAGCGGCTTGTCGATCATTCCGAGAAGCTTTTTCAGTGGGCTTCAGCTGCATGTAATTTTATCCAAGGACTTGGAGACGCCGCCGAGGAGCTTGATGTGAATGACCGTTTCGAGATAGTAGTGCAAGCGGGCAACAACAAGGGTGTCCACCCACTAGACAAGCTTTACCGCACGATACTAGAGCAACGTTTCGCCAACAACAATGCCCAAAGCCGCTTCCGGGAAGTGATGGCAGTTGTACTTGCCCTTCGTGAACCGCTACCTCTCACGTCCCTCTCTGCCCTCTTCGCTGATCGCTTGAAAGTTGCAAATATTATCAGACGCCTGGCATCACTGCTCGACGGAGTGCTTGATGAAGAAAGACCTATTCGTCCACTCCACACCTCATTCCGTGACTTTCTACTAGACGACACTCGCAGTTCCACTTTCCACATCCCCATTCAACCTCGCCACCATCTCTGCCTTGGACAAGCATTGCTCACATGCATGCAAAAGATGCTCCAGTTCAACATCTGTGACCTCAAGGACTCTCGAACCCCTAATGCCGCCATCCCCGACCTTCCCAGTCGTATTATCAAAGCCATTCCCCCCCACCTATCATACTCCTGTCTATACTGGATGGACCACCTGCAACACCTTGACTGCACCCCAGACTTGTTGAATGAGGTGTTCCTCTTCATCAAGGACAAGTTCCCCTACTGGCTTGAAGCCATCAGCCTCCTCTCCCTCTCCTCTCCCACCACCTCCATCTTATCTGCCACAGAGACATGCATCACTCTAAGGAAATGGGCCAAGGTAAGATCAAATGTGATCATCAGTGGTGTTGCTGACCATACTGTTACCAGGACCCAGAGATTGCTACACTAGCATCAGATGCATCCTGATTTATCCAAGTGTTTGCACCTGTCCTCAGAGAATCCACTCCCCACCTCTATCTATCAGCCATGCCCCAAACCCCCACCAGCTCCCCCCTTTGTAAACTCTGGGTTGACCATTTGCAAAAGCATGTGTTAGCCATCTCAGAACATCCAGCCAGTTGGCCAGCAGAAATTCATACCCTGCATGGACACACAGATACAGTCACCTCTGTTGCCTGTTCTCCTGATGGGATTCATGTTGCCTCTGGCTCTTATGATGAGACCATTAGGGTTTGGAATGTAGTCACTGGTCAATGTGTGGCAGGTCCATTCCAAGGGCATTCATTCTCCTCTGTTGCCTACTCATCTGATGGAACTTGCATTGTCTCTGGCTCTGGGAATGGGACTATTAGAATCTGGGATGCAACCACAGGACAGTGTATTGCAGGTCCATTCCAGGGCCATCAAGACTATGTCTCCTCTGTTGCCTATTCTCCTGATGGAGCTTGTGTTGTCTCTGGCTCTTGGAATAAGACTATCACAGTTTGGAATGTGGCTACTGGCCAATGTGTTGCAGGGCCATTCCAGGGACATACAGATCAGATCAATTCTGTTGCCTATTCACCTAATGGTGCTCACATTGCCTCTGGCTCTCATGACAATACCATTAGAGTTTGGGATGCAACCACAGGGCAGTGTGTAGCAGACTCTTTCAGAGGGCATACAAAGTCTGTTTGCTCTGTTGCCTACTCCCCTGATGGTGCACACATTGTCTCTGGCTCTGATGATGAGACCCTTAGAGTTTGGAATGCAACTACTGGACAACCTGTGGCAGGTCCATTTCAAGAGCCAGGGGGGGTTGGCCTTGTTGCCTATTCCCCTGATGGCATCCATGTTGCCTCTGCCTCTTCCTCTGGCTTTGATGGCTTTATTAGAGTTTGGGATGTACCCTCTGGACAATGTGTGGCTGGTCCATTCAAAGGGCATACAGATTTCATCAGATCTATTGCCTACTCACCTGATGGACTCCACATCATCTCTGGCTCCCAGGATGGAACTATCAGACTCTGGAATGCATCCACTGGCCAGTCTCCTACTAGCCCACCACAAAAGCAAATCTATCAGATTTGGTGTATTGCCTGTTCACCTGATGGTACCTCAATTGCCTCAGGCTGTTCAGATGGTGCCATCAAAGTTTGGCATGCAACCACTGGAAGGGATGTTGTAGGTCCATTCCAAGGGCATACAGATGATCTAATGTCTCTTGCCTATTCACCTAATGGGACCTGCATTGTCTCTGGCTCTTCAGACAAGACCATTAGGGTTTGGAATGTTGCCACTGGGGAGTGCATGGTTTTATTCCAAAGGGATGAAGAGCCAGTCTGCCCTGTTGCATATTCACCTGATGGCATTCACATTGCCTCTGGCTCTGATGACAATACCATTAGGATTTGGAATACAACCACTGGCCAGTGTGTGGCAGGTCCACTTCAAGGGCATGCAGACATAGTTTGGTCTCTTGCTTACTCCCCTGATGGTGCTCATATTGTCTCTGGATCTTGGGATAACACCATTAGAGTTTGGGATGCAAGCACTGGGCAATGCATTGTGTTCCAAGGACATGGAGATCATGTCACATCTGTTGCATACTCAACCAATGGAATTCACATTGCCTCTGGCTCTCGTGATGGGACCATTAGGGTCTGGGATGCAACCACTGGCCAATGTGTAGTGGATCCATTCCAAGGGCATACACATTTTGTTACCTCTGTTGCCTACTCCCCTGATGGTGTTCATATTGTCTCAGGCTCTGTTGACAAAACCATTAGGATCTGGAATGCCTCTACTGGTCAATGTGTGGCAGGTCCATTTGGAGGTTTTACAAATGAGATAAGCTCCATTGCCTATTTACCTGATGGCAATCATATTGCCAGTGCATCCTACAATGGCACTGTCATTGTGTGGGAAGTTCAAGAACTTTTCCTTTTTCATGCTATGTATGAGGAAGGTGGCTGGATTCAATCTTCTAATGGACTTTTCTTTGGCTGGATAGCTCCCTGGAATAGAGATACCTTTCATCTTCCTATTCATTCTCTAGTGATATCTTCTGATGGTAGAACTTCCCAGGCCAATGTTGATTACTCTTTGTTTGGAGAGTCTTGGATCTCTTGTTGGCACTGATTCCTTTTTGCATTCTGGTAGCTGGTACTCTTTACTATGCCCTCTATGCCCATTGAATCACTGGACTTGCACTTTTGTAAAATGGTAATAATATCTGTCATTCCAATCTAGGCCAGTCTAAAGATATATGATGTGAACAAATCTTGTGATTTCAACAGCAGCAAAAAGAGCAATCTAAGCCAGTGAATAATAAAAGCACAACAGAAGAAAACAGCTATATCTCACAGTCCTTCCCCTTCAAGTCAAGTTGTACAGTAGGCAACTTGGAGGACAAGCTACATATTACACCTAGGTTAGGTGAAAGTGCTATATTACATGAAACAGAATAATTCAGTCAAAGAATGCTATGCTGAACTTAGGTGACAATCTACATTGGACTTTGAGTCAGCCAGAGCCTTGGTGCACAAAACTCAAACAAGGGTGAGGTGAACCAACAGACTGATTGGCCAAACTGTGAGCTTGGGCTCTGGTCATATATACCTCACCCACACTGTCTAAACAGGTGATTGTGATGATGGCCATCTAGGCCACAGTATGCATTTCAGCATGAAAATTATCTACTAATATTGCTAGAGAATCCTCAAGGTGGCAGGTGGGTACATTCTCTCAATGTCATCAACATGGATCAACATGAAAGACTACATGATTGCTGGAGTAAAATGTATCAGTTCAACACCCACATAACACAAAAACAAAACAAATACACTGTATCTAGAACCCCTCCACCCTCAGGCATCATCCATACGATGTCCTAAATAGGCACCTTGATATCACACAGTTTGCAATGAATACAGTTCTGCAACCACACCAATGTCAACACTTACATATACTAAAAGCAAACTGCCTACCTGTGAATTTGATGACAACCCTCTTCCCATCCCAGCTCTCATTCTTGGATACTGCTTTGCCCTCAATGTACTCGTACATGCCAACTAGACATGCAAATAAGTCAGTGAAGTTGCTGATGTTTCGGCGGATGTGATCTCCTCACACACATGTCTTTGATACTGTCCCTGCAAACACTTAGATGTACAGGCTAATCCTCAGTGTGATTTGTGCCTAGATGTCATCAAATTGGTTGATAACAGCAGCTTGAATGGGACGTACTCAATGGGTTTGAAATGATAGGCCGTCAGTATCTGCTTGGCATTCGAACTCCAGCTATTGTTGGGAGACATCCATGGCATCTGACCTCTCAGGCTGAAGAATAGTGGGTGCATACGACAGCGATGCCGTTGCCGTCCTCGCCGTATACGATGCCTGCGCCGGTGAATCTGGGATAGACCTCGGCGCTGACCCAACCCGTAGACAGACAGGGACATCACGTAGTCGCCTTGGTTGGACATTTGCAATGCGCACAGGATAGGAAAAGAGTGACTCTTGGTGAAGAACCGCATGGCTGACATGGCGGGCTGTCCAAGGAGATGATCATCCCTTGGGACCAGCCTGGAAGCAATTTGTTGAGAGCACAAGATTCTACGACTGCCCCGGAACGCACCTACTTCACTGCCCTTTTTGAGGATGATGACCCAAAATTCCTTGCCCTTTTCTTTGTCGAGCTGCTTGAGGCATATACCAGCGCAGAGACTGGCAGGGCCAGTACCAACGGTGCAAACATCCACATCTTCTGAGATCCATTCTACCGTCCCTGGAGTAAATAGCTCTCTCCGCCATGGTACGACGACATGAAAGGCGCGTCTTGCCAGCGCTATTCGTCGCCACCATATTTTGTTAATGTTAGCATATAAAGTGTACAGATTTAGCTTCTGTGGTGTGACGGCCAGATTCTGTCACAGCACGTGTCACATCACACTCCTGTCATTTTCCAAAACGCCCCGTCCGGGGATATGCTCCAGGTATGACTGGCTTCGCTGCGGTGCCCCTCTCCGACGATGCCCAGGACGACCACGACCGTCGCTGGGCGGGTGTCTGTCATGTAATCTGCCTAGCATGAACACAGCTGCCATCGCTCACCGTTGGTCTTCTGGGGGTGCAAATGCTCTGGTTGGTCGGAATGTCTTATGGTTGTGTTAATTCAGTTGCTCTGGAAATTTGAGCTGACATGACATCACCCAGCCTCACTATATCTGCTATCGCTCGACCTTCGAAAGTCATGGCCATCATTTTCCTCGTGCCTCTGTCTGGTCCATTCTACAACCCGCGATAAATTCGCTTCGTACACGACTGTCCAACCTACTTCCAAACAACCTACAGGCGATGCCTGGGCAGCGAGCATGTTGGCAATTAGAAGCACTGCCGGATTCTTTGTGTCAGTTTACACCATCTACGTCGAGCTGTATCCGACGTGCATCCCAGAGGAAATCTCGACGACATACACTCCACTCATGTACCCCGCAGAAGCGATCCCAAAGGATCCCAGCAAGGGTTGAAAGGACTATGAGAGACGCTCATGACACTTCCTAGTGTCATCCGACGAATTGTGCGTTCCCGCATCCTTATCTCCGGCTCCACAATAACCTCCTCCCACTGTGCTGGATCCAGTTCTTGTTCGTTTCCGTTGCTTTCGGCCCACTTTCGGAACTGATGGTCCACAGCGCATGGTTTGGATGGTTCCCAGTCCTATTCTCAGCGCAGTCTACATTGGCGTCCTCAAGCGCGCGTCGCCCATCCCGCACATGCCCGACGCAGCAATCGCACTCGATGCCGAATCCCCCCGACTGGGGACGCACGCCCTGTTTTACAGCACGCTCGTGTCCCTCATTGCCAACATTGTCGTGCCTCATTCATCGTCTCACAGAACCCATGGCTCGCGTCGAGCCCCCTCGGACCAAAGCGAACGACGTGGTCGGAACTATGAACCCCTACAGCTTCCTCACTACGGTTTCACTCTCCCGGGTGGGCAGTGCTGAGCAATTTGGTTATGTTGGGCAAGATCACAGCTGTGATCGCGTCCGTACTGTATCACCACCTCGCCGAGGACCTCGAACGTCATTAATTGTTATCATTATCGTTTTTGCTGTCTACATAAAATCCGGTGTTCATTTAGTACATTACCCTGTGAATTTCATATTCGAAAACTTGTACACAGTCTCGACGTATCTCCACTTGACTTATCACGCCCAAAAGTTTAATGGTGTCCTTCAAAACACAGTCCGTCGCTGATGATGTCGATCAGAGGACCCCCGCCAAAGACCGTTTCTGCCTCGCAGCCGCTCACCCGCCTTTCGACGTCGCGCTTTAGGAGTGTCCACCGAGCGGGGTAAGGTGGAGTTTGTTGTGGAGGCCTTGGGCGGTCCTTAGGCGCACCTGTACGTGAGCGTGAGTCACGTGGTCAGAACCCCCAAAACGAAGAGGACGGACGCCTCAATAATAGTCACCACGTGCCATTCGATGATGGCGGGTGCAAGGGGAGGAGGCGCGGTATGCCACTCGCGTTGCCATCTGGAAGGATTCCGCTGGGAGGTCATTTGGGCGGGGGTGAGGACGCCAAAGTCGACCAAAAGGCCGCCTGCGTGAGTGAGCGTGAGGGAGGGTGAGGGAGAAGGGAGAAGAGCAGTGAAACACTTCCGTTACTCGGGCAATCCCGCCATGTCCTCGACACCCTCCATGCGCCGCCCGCGATGGGCTTGATGAGGCTGTACGCGGCTCATCCAGTGAGCTTGTGCAACGGGATGAGCGAGTCGGACCGCGTCTCGAGAGATGTGATGCAGGGGTGACCCGCGTCAAAGTGGCGAAAAGTTCCTCTGTTCGTTGGTCAGTTCGACGTGAAAAGAGTTGAGGAAGAAACCGAGGACAACCTTATGTCATGACTGGCCAATTTAGCTGCCAGTTCAGTTAAGCGGATCAGATTTGACTCCTGGGTGACCCACTCAAAAATTAAGAGATTCTCCACAGATTTTCAATATGGAGTAACGGCCCACGGGTGTTCCACCATACCTAGTAACAAGATAAAGGGCGACGTAAGCCCTATGACATTAATATGGTCACGATTACGCGTCATCTGGGAATACTCATTGCAACGGCGATTCCAACTAGGGGATGCCTTGGACATGTCGACGGGCTACGGGAGGCTTGGCGCGAAGGGGGATGGATTCGATTGCGATCGTCTTTTGGTGAGCATTTGGATTGTACTGTCCATCGTGTCTGGTGCCCTCAACTTGGGACATCGTAGCCACAATCGCCTTCACGCTTTGCTTATCGTCTTTTCAAGGATTTTGAGCGGCACCGACGGCACTCTGTATCCTTCAGTGCGTCATACACTACCCAACTTGTTTCCTTTGGATCCGATTAACGATCCATTTTATCTGTTTTCTACCACAGTACATAGTTTCGCGTCTCTGTCCTCAGAACATGGTACCGCCACTGGTGGCGTCGATCAGCGAACCTCAGTTCTGGATATTTTCCCTCTGAAATCACTCACCCGTTGACGAGGGCGATATTGTGGTGTTGGAGCCCTTGTGTGACGCTGTTTCAGCGTGCACGACGCGTGAGTCAAAGTCGCCGCTCGCGAAAAAGCCGAGAGGATTTGGGATGCCATTCGTGAATTCAAATGTTCAGGCGACAGTATGTTTTGGCGGGATTTAAAGAGGCCAAATTCGATCAAGAGGTTCTCTATCGTGAGTCAGCAAGGGCAGGAGAACGAAACACTCGGACACCCGGACAACACGGTGCACAGTTCAACTGTTCGACCCATTGACCTTGCATCGCACTAAGTTTCTGGTTTTTCAATTGGGCTATACAGGACTCCGTGAGGCTGTAGGACGAGAACAGCACGTCAGACTGGTGACTACAAGGGCAAGATGGGATCATACGTTACAATGCACGAGAAGCATTTGCTAAGCACCGTCCAGAGTGCGGTGAGGGGGACATGTCATATTCACATGGCGCAATCGATGTTCGACTGCGCCTTGAGGCGATCTGTGGGGAGAGGCGTCAGTTCGCGTCACCGTCATCGACGAGGGCGAAGGGGCGAACCGGAAGAGAAGGGGTGGTGGAGTGATACAGGTACATATGGTAGTTGGGGACCTGGTGTCATCAGCCTTGCTATGGACGTGCAGGGACACCCGGACAAGGCGACGGGAAAGACTGAAACGGGAAGGGTGAGTGAGTGAGAAAGAGGCAATGACAACTCACTCAGGATATTTCCTCTCCAAAACCGGGGTCAATCAGATTGTACGGCACCCTGGATCGTGTCTGTTGGAAGTCCGTGTCTGCTCACACAACGCAAGCAAACTTTTGGTGACGTCGGCGGAACTCAGAGGTATGCACCGTACTTGAGGCGTATAGCAGCGCTGAGGCCAGCAGGTCTGCCCCGACAACGTTTGTAGACACCGAATGTGCAGCGACATGAAAGGCACATCTTGCTGACGCTATTCGCCGCGACTACATTCTGTCAATGTTAGTGTACAAAGTGTACACTTGATTTAGCTTCCGTGGCGTGACAACCAAATTCTGTCGCAGCATGTGTCACGTCACGCTCCTGTCAATTTCCAAAACGCCTCGTCCGGGGATACTCTCCACGTATGACAGGCTTCGCTGCAGTACCCCTCGCCGACGAGGCCCAAGACGACCACGACCGTCGTTGGGCGGGTGTCGGTCGCGTCGTTGGCCCAACATGGACACACCTTCCATCGCTCACCGTTGGTCTTTTGGGGGTGCAAATGCTCTGGTCGGTTGAAATGTCTTATGGTTGAGTTAATCCAGTTCCTCTGGAAATATAAACTGACACGACATCACCCAGCCTCACCATATCTGCTCTCACTCGGCCTTCGAAAGTCACTCATGGCCATCGTCTTTCTCGCGGGACCTCTGTCTGGTCTCATTGTACAACCCGCGATAGGTTCGTTTCGTGCACGACTGTCCAATCAGTTTTGATGTTTGTTAGGCATACTCGCCGACAACTCCAAATCTCGCTTTGGGAGACGGAGGCCCTTTATCTTCATTTCCACCGCACTCTGCACGCTCGCCATCCTTTTGCTCGGATTTACACGACCGTTTGCGTCCGTATTCACCACCCTCTACTCGCCTTCGGTCAGTTCTGCCTTTGCATACTTCCACAGGATCTACTCATGCATAACAGAATGACACCTTCACAATCTGGCTTGCTGTGCTGTCCATTTACTGTATAGACTTTTGTATCAATGCCGGTGAGTATCAGGAATTGCACTCAAACAAATCGCGACCTCATGTTCCTGTCTAGTCCAAGCCCTCGACCGTGCGCTCCTTGTAGATATCCTGCCCACTTCCAAACAACCCACAGGCAACGCTTGGGCAGCAAGCATGTTGGCCATCGGAAGCGTTGCCGGATTCTTCGTGTAAGCTTGCGCCGTCTCTACTTCGAGCCTTATCTGACCTGCATCCCAGAGGAAATCTCGATCTCCCGCAATTATTTCCCTTTATGGGGACTACACAACTGGAGGTGTTGTCCGTCATCGCAGCTTTGCTCTTGCTCCTGTCGCAAGCTTGGGTGTGTTTCCATGTCAAGGAACGCGTCTTGCTCTCTTCATCGTAAGTATCATCTCCATGACATACATCCCATTCATGTTCCCTGCAGAAGTGGTCCCAAAGGATTCCGACAAGAGTTGAGAGAACTACGAGAGACGCTCATGACACTTCCTAGTGTCATCCGACGAATTGTGCGTTCCCGCATCCTTATCTCTGGCTCCGCAGTAACCTCCTCTGGCAGTGCTGGATCCAATTCTTGTTCGTTCCTGTTGCTTTCGTTCCACTTCTGAAACTGATGGTATGCAGTGCATGGTTGGGATGGTTTCCAGTCCTATTCTACAGCACAGTCTACATCGGGGACCTCCACAAGCGTGCGTCGCCCATCCCGCAAACCCCAGACGCAGCGATTGCGCTCGATGCTGAATCCACCCGACTCGGGACGCGCGCCTTGTTTTACAGCGCTCTCGTGTCCCTCATCGCTAACATTGTCATGCCCTCGTTCGTCGTCCCACAGAACGCGCGGCACGCGTCGAGCCCCCTCGAACCAAAGCGAGCGACATGGTCGGAACGTTTTCGGATTCGAATACACTTGTGTAGCCTGTGGGCATTGTCTCATCTGATCTTTGCGATGTGTATGGCTGCCACATTGTAAGTCCCCCGCGGCGATCTGTGTTCCAATGACGTGATAGGCTAATGACACTGCCCGTACCCTTATCTATCTATCCATCCCTTTCGTATGAAAATCAAAAACGTAGTGTCACTTCGACCGTATCTGGGGCGACCTGGATCATAGTCGTCACCGGGTTATGTTGGGCAATGACACAATGGGCGCCTTTTGCGTTGGTGAGTCAGGGAGGTATTTTTTGAGGGCTTGGTGCTTACCCCATATCCCAACGCCACCTCGTTCGGGTGTTTTTTGGTTTAGCTCGGAGAGGCGATATTGTCCCACCCTGCCTCGGATGATGCGAGCATTCATCTTGCGGACACGCGTTCGACACGTGGACGGATGAGTGGTGATGCGGACGAGACGCGGTTGCTTTTTGGAGTCGACGATGACGACGAAGGGGAGGGGCAAGAGGGAGAAGGGGCACGAAACAGCGATTCATCTGCGTCGAAACACTCGCTCGACCAAGACCGGGACCGAGACCGGGACCGAGATCACGACGGGCGCGATTCCAACGGGCATCTAAGGATGATCGGGATGGGACATGCACGAGCAAGAGTGAGCAGGGTCGACGTGTCTTTGCCTTCGTCTCCCGTTTCTGGTGTACACTCGGCGGGGGGGAGAGGGGGCGGGCATGTGCACACGGCTCCAACCGTGAGCAAGGAGAGCACGAATGGGTTGAGTGCCCAGGCGGGTGCCATCATCGTGTGTCGCCTTCTTCGTCTCTCTTTAGGCGTTTCTCTGACTCACGTGCTCGGACAGGGCATTCACAACTTGTTCATTGTCATTCCCCAATTCCTCGTGACGGGTCTCTCGTCGATCGTGTTCGCGTTGCTCGACCC
>JBBPMO010001035.1:0-13225 GCA_038090315.1 Xanthoconium stramineum
CGGCAAGGCTGGAGAATGAGCGCAGGGGCTCGAACTTGAAATGACACGGTGGGGGCTGGAGAACAGGCTAACACGGCGGGGGTGAAGAAAGAGCATTCGGGCTTAAAGCAACAGTAGGGAGAGAACGAGCAGTTGGGCTCGAAATGACAGTGGGGCTGGGGAACGAGTGCTGGTGCTCGGGTCGATCAGTACGGGCGACGATTGGCAAGCGAAGAATATGATGACTGCAGGCAAGTGGGTTCACAACACCGCCACATACCATATATGGGTAGGAATTACTTAGGTGTGGATGGTGCCGGTGAGGGTCTAGAATCTGTGCTGGAATCTTCCGGCACAGTGCTACACAGTGGCGATAACGTGTAGGCCGAACAATCCGAAAGGGTTCGGACTGCCCCGAAAAGGGTTACTGCTGAGACGAAGCCTCTCTACTAGCAACGAGGTCCAGACGTCTAAACTAGGCACTGACGCAGGCGACTCAGCGGAGAGTGTCTTGCTGCACTAGTTCGGGCTCACGATATACCGATGAAGCTAAACGTGCACGTGTCCGGGGTCCACACCAGCTCCATCCTCCCTGAGTCGTTCCTCCTTGTGATGAAAGGTACCGTGACATGTTGGTCTGCAAACGAGCCGTTTCTGCACGGTCGTGGACGTTCCTAGTTGCAAAAATCCTGTCCCCGAGGACCATCCTCACCCTTTCCAACGTATGAAGAGCAATGTCATACGTCTCTTCATTCGTGTTGATGTGACGCCTCGGACTTTCCATTGGCGTTTGTTGAGCACTGATCTCTAAATGATCGGGAAAAGGCTTGCGCCAGTGAACGGTCCAGTGCCTCGCAAAAGACGATCCGACGGCGCGTCACAGTCGTTCCACTTTCGTCTTTCAGAGCCTCATCGTCAACCTTGGAATTCCCTCGTCGCAGATGGTCACTGAAAGCAGGCAAGTTAGACAAATGATATAAAAGTGATTGTTCCAACTTGAACATGACCACGGCGTCACATCCAAATGATAGGCTTATAACCCACTGTTGTTGTGGATCATGTGTCTTCCTTTCAAAGTCCAGGTCGTTAAACCCCGTTAGCGCATCATGTCTTGTGATTCAAGTGAGGATTATATTTAGCGCAAAGATAGATACCTGAGTACATCACACTGAAAATTTGCAAAGTCCCTATTTCACCTGCCGCCCAATCGAACTAGTAGCACACCTGGGTTCTTTGGATCCACTTCGACGCGGTGTCCGTGTCTACAAGGCTGGGTTAACGGTTGCTGAGAATGTCTGCGTGAAATTCTCACTTCTGCATATCCTCTTGTATTGCAGGTTTGAGTCGACAGACGCCTCCCTCGGAATGATTGCCTTGGCCTACCAAAGACGATAAGATGGAAGGCTCGAATCGAGCGGAAGTAAGACATGTACCGACGATTAACCGAATCTCAAAATCACCTCTTCGACGGGCGTCTGTGACGGCTTTCTGAGAATATGCAATGGCTTCCTTCACATAGAGACCATGAAGGTCGACTTCGCATGCAGCTTTGTCCTGATAACTATGCAGCAAAAGTGTGACATCTCTACCTGGCACCTTACCTGGTTGTTCTCTGGGAGTTATTATTAGTTCATTTCCGATGAGAATATAAGGATACGGTTTGCCTTTGAATATGGTAGCGCTCGCTTTAGCATTGAGCTTTTCCATCTTGAGTGCATGATATTTGCCTTCATCTGAGAGTGCCTTGGCGCGGGCACGGTCACGGCGTTCGTAGGCCTCTTGGCTCTGTTGGTAATATTGGGCCATCAAGTCGCCTTCTTGTTTTGCCCTGGCTCGGAGGGACGTATAGGCTTCTACCGGTGTGAGATTCCCCTGAGAAGAGTCGATGGCCTGCTGGCGTTGCCGCTCATCGCGTCGGCGAGCTGATGGTTGAGGTGGTTCGTGCGATTGATGGCGACTCGATGGACGGTCATCTCGATCGTCTGCGAAGAAGAGCTGGTATACTGCGTAAGCGGCGACGGCACCTGCGATCAGGTAGAGCATGGTTGAGTAGCAAAGCTTAAAGAACGAAACGGGACTTGAGCGCTTGAACCAGCCTCATGTTCAGAACCTCGGGTTTGGCCGTAAGAAGAGAGTATCGTTTCAATCTACATCGAGTACAACAAATGGGTAGCCAAACAATGTTCCAGAAGAGTGTCCAACAATGTAAAATGTTCGTCCAAAGTGTCCATCAAGTCCGTGAGTGGAGTGTGTATTGTACATTATGCGGTCATCAGTCATAAGTGTCAGCTGCATGCATTCATAGCGATCATGATGAGATGGTGAAGCACGGGCTCCAATTGCCAGAGTCGCCAAAGACTGGAGAGAAATGTGAGCTACTCTCTCGATTGAATCCAGGGGAAAAATCGACTTACGGACAACTATCCACTCGTTCGACGGCTGAGTATCTGCGGGGATAGTCACATTGACCTGTCCTGCACTCAAGGGGAAACCTTGTGCAATGGGGTTTGATTGGGTTGCATCATTCGTGCGCAGATAGACCATCCCCTGAGGGTTTGTGACTTGGGAGGGCTGGGATGACACATCCCAGGTGACGAGGTACGTGCCGCCGACTTGCCAGACTGTGCTGGCGTCTGGAGAGAGGATTTGGGGAACCCAGACGTCGCGTGTAACGGGGAGAGCGAAGACGAGGGAGAAGAGGCAGCAGATGAAGGGGAGGAGGAAGACAAACATGATAGTCGTGATGAAGAAAGGGGGGAGTTCAAGACAAGCTGTTTTATATAATGTAGAGAAGCACAGCCCGGTACTACGCCGCGACGGACCGGGTTCATTTCTACTACATATTACCGCACCCTGCCAGCTCCGGAGCATCGCCAATGGCACATCTCAAGCGGAAAAGATCTCCCGATGACGAGGACCTCGACATCGCCTCCGCTTTGACCGGCACCCGGAACATGCAGCTCCTGTTCAACCAGGAGAACAATGATGACGACGACGACGACGACGGATTCGGCGAATTCATACACGACGCTATCGCAAAGAGGGATGTTAAGGGCGGAACACACCTGCTCAAAAAAATAAAGAGCAAGGGAAACGCAAAGGGCGATGTCGGCGGGGGCAGCTTCCAGAGCATGGGTCTGTATACTACTCCCACTGCCATCTGTCCACTCACACACACACAGGTCTCCATCCGCAACTGCTCCGTGCGCTCACTCTTCAAGGTTATCGCACTCCAACCCCAATCCAGCGTGCAACCGTTCCCTCCCTTCTTGCCACTCCTCCGCGCGATCTTGTCGGCATGGCTCGCACCGGTTCGGGAAAGACTCTCGCGTACATGATCCCCTTGGTACAACGCCTTGGTGGACGTCATGCCCATGCCTTTGGTGCACGCGCAATCATCCTCGTACCGGCCAGGGAACTTGCCGTCCAGGTCCTCAAGGTAGGAAAAAGCCTTGCAAAAAGCTGGAAAAGTGAGGCAGCGCCCCACGCCGGTGACACCCATGACGATGATGACAACTCTAAGACTGGATCGGGGGAGAGCCTCCGGTGGGGTCTGATTGTCGGTGGTGAAGGCATGGATGAACAGTTTGAGATGATCACCGGAAACCCGGATGTGTCAGTGAATCGTTTCTGCACCTCATTTCTTGCACCTAACGCTCTCCCGGTTAAAGTATCATTGCAACTCCCGGTCGTCTTCTCCACCTCATTGTCGAGATGTCCCTCTCACTTACCTCAGTCCAATACGTCGTCTTCGACGAGGCCGATCGTCTGTTCGAACTCGGGTTTTCTGCCGCCTTGTCCGAGATTCTCGCCCGCCTTCCTTCGTCACGTCAAACCCTCTTGTTCTCCGCCACCCTCCCAAAATCCCTCGTCGAGTTTGCTAAAGCCGGTTTGCGGGATCCAAAACTCGTCCGACTTGACGCAGAATCCAAAATAAGCGCCGACCTCCGCATGGCCTTCTTTTCCGTGAAGCAATCCGAGAAGGATGCCTGTTTGCTCTCACTCCTAAGGGACGTCATCAAAGTCCCCTTGGCTAGTAATGAACCATCTGAAGGCGATAGCCTGACCAAGGACTCGAAGGGTAAAGGCAAAGCAAGGGTAAAATACCCTACCCACACGGCACCTCACCAGACTCTCGTGTTCGCGGCTACGAAGCATCATGTCGAGTACCTCTCAGCCCTTCTCACTGCGGCAGGTTACGCTGTCTCTGCCCTATATGGATCTCTTGTGCAATCCACGCGGACTTTCCAAATGTCACAATTTCTGGCAAGCAAAACACAAATTCTAGTTGTCACAGATGTCGCTGCGCGTGGGCTCGATATCCCAATCCTTGAGCACGTCATCAATTATGACTTCCCTGTCGGCGCGAGAATCTTTGTCCATCGTGTCGGGAGGACAGCCCGCGCAGGGAGAAGGGGGTGGGCTTGGAGTTTTGTTACGCACCACGAAGCCGCGTATCTATGTGATCTACAACTCTTCCTCGCCCGGCCGTTGCTTGGCATCGCCGCTCACCCACCATCTGTTCGAGCCTCCGAGGAGCCATACACGCAATCCCTCATACTTGGTCCCTTTCCTCGAGATGTTGTTGATGCCGAAGTTGAATATATCCGCACGCTACACGCAACACATCACAACTTACCCAACCTCCGCGGCGTCATGGATCGCGGTCAATCGATGTATGAACGAAGCCGGGGAAAAGCGAGCTCTGCCAGCTATAAGCGGGCGAAGGAAATGGCAAAATCGGGGGACGGGTGGGCTGGGGATGCCCAAGGGGTACACCCAGTGCTGTCACTCATGCAGCAGACGGAAGACGGCGAGGCCACCACGTCACTCGACGAAGAAAAAGAAAGGGAGGACAAGAGACTTGCGATGATCCGGGCTGTGAGTGCGTTCAAGCCTGCAGAAACCGTCTTCGAACTCGGTGCGCGAGGTAAAGGGGGGACTGCGAATGCGTTGATGAAGGAACGTAGGAAAGCGCTGGCGAAAGCAGTAGAGAGAACTGTGGTTTCAGCATCTTCATCTGGAGCCGCCGACGCGGACAACGAAGACCCGATACCGCAGTGTGATGTCGACATGGAGATGGCCGACGAAGAGGACATTGCAGTACGCATGTTTCTTGTGTGACCAATGGACCGGGCTTATACATTTTTCAGGCTGTGTTCGAAACTTCGAACAAAAAGGGTAAAGATAACTTCCGCGACGAGGAGTACTACATGTCGCACTATCACAAAGACGCCTACACCGAGAAGGGGTACGTCTCATTGCATTCCACATGTACTCCTGCTGAGCTAGCAACCTACCAGATATTCACTCACGGACGGGGCATCTTCATTTGCCGTACAAGCTCAAGGAGTTACATTTGATATCACGGAAGATGTTACGTTGGCCGAAAGACATCGACACGTCAAGATGATGTGGGACAAAAAGAAGAAAAAGTTCATAAAAGGAGGTGGTGTGGGCGCAGATAACATCAAGCTCGTGCGGACCGAGAACGGAACACGGCTTCCTGCGACCTACAAGAGCGGCCGCTTTGATGAATGGAAAAAGAAAACCAAAGTGGCTGTACCCAAGATTGGAGAGCGGGAAGCAGCGCGACCCGCTTCTGTACATACAAGTGGCGGAAGGCGATGGCGGCACAACAAGACCTTCGAAGCAAAGCCGCTTGATAAACTTTCCAAAGACTACGAACGGAAAGCGAGGCAGTTCAAGAAGAAGGGTGAAAGCGCGACTACTGGTGGGGAGAACGAGGGCTCGCAAGCGCAGCCGGCCAAAAGCATCGGGAAGTTGTCGAAGAACAGTGGCAAACGACTCAGAGGAAAGTCTCTCCGACGGGTCAGGAGTGAGATCAAGACAGTCGATCAGATCCACAAAGCTCGGAAACTTGCGGAGAGGAGACAGGCGAAGAACGCCCGGCAGAGCCGGAAAAGTAAAAGATAGTATACATCATTTGTCTACCTGCCAATATTAATGACGACATGAATTACCACTCCTATGCGACGTCCGAATACTCCCACTTCGCACCTTTTCCAGGTATCACGGGCACATCTTCACCTTGGAGCAAATCCACACCCACACTTCTCAGGGCATTGACGCACCACTCAGGGTATCCCTGGTCACCGAAATAACTCTTGAAGAACGTTCGGAGGTACTCGGGGAACCTTCCTCCCACGATCGCATCTCGAGCTCCACCCATCACCTGTGCCTGGAACACTAGGTTGTGCTGCGTCAGTGCTGTGAGTGATGTGTCAGAGTGAAGCGGTAATTAGAGGCGAAGTCAAGATACCGTGCGCGCCTGCGGTCTCAATCGTGACGATGTGATGTAACATCGCACGAGATGTTGCAGTCTTACACGTCGGGCAGGGACAATTGTCATCAATTCGTTCCATGCTCTTTGCATGTTTCTTCAGTCCTGGCCAAGAATTACTAACTCTTTCTGATAGGGTGGTATGCACGCACGAAGATTCAGCGGACCCTTGAAAGTCAAGGCAACCCCAAACCTAGCAGTCCGAGTGGGAAACACGCAATCCGCCTGACGAAACTTATTAGTACTCCTAATGCTGTGGCTACGGTGGCAGGACGCACCATGTCAACGCCTAGCGCTGCGCAGACCAAAAGATCTGTGGCAGTGAGTAATTAGTCAAGACTAAATTACAAAGTGCTGTGACATTGACCCTCCGCAAAGCCAACACCCATCGAATACCGCGGTCCTGGTTGGCGATATGAAACCTTGTCTCATGCAAGAGGTGAACGGAAGCTTACGGTCAGCTGGCAATTTATCTGCACATTGTTTGATGCTGTGGACGGTGAGAATGTTCCATAGATAGCTGTGTGAATGGTCCTTACATTCTCCAGAACACGTCTAGACACATTCCAGGCGCAGGTCATTTCCCGAATGGTGGCAGAACATACCTTTCTCTTCACCTCCACTGAGGCCACCGATGGCAAACCCAGCCACACGATCCTTCCTTTCGACCATGGCATCCAGGCACTTATCACGGAGAACAGGGTCCAACCCGCCCTGGACTATCGCGAAGAGATTTTGCCTATCCTTCCGGCCTGACCTTTCATGTTGCGCGATACATCGATCAAGCCATCGAACAGAACGTTCCATGGCCTCGCCTACCCGAGGCCCGACGGTAAGGCTACTAACTGAGATTCGTCAGGATGTCGGGCGATTATACGCCACGTTCCAGGGACTCACCGACGTCATCCAATTGCATGATTATATCCGCACCGATGGAGTGCTGTATCGAAATGCTTTCCTCTGGCTAGGAATCGCCACATCAGTCGCGCTTAACACGCATTCAGTGTAGCAAATTACAGTCAACATGGTGGGCTCCCCAGTGAAAGGGCTGGAAAATAGGGCGCCTTCCTCTGTGATGGTTGTGAACTTGTTGAGAGAGACAAGTTGGAAGCCGCCACTATCCTAGATCGGGACAGAAGATACAGATGGGCTCAATAAGTGAATGGGAAGCACGCACTGTCAAAATGTTCCTCTGCCATCCTTGGAATACGTGTGCTCCTCCCGCTTCATCGAGTACTTTGGTGCCTGGTCTAAGATTCAAATGATATGTATTGTTCAGGATGAGGGTGACTCCAAGAGATTCGACTTGTGGTGGTGTCAGTCCCTTGATCGCAGCTTGTGTTGCGACCGGCATAAAGGTTGGCAGCATCGTGACGCCGTCTTGAAGATGAATTTGTCCGGCGTCGATCTTAGAGGTCAAAGTTACTTACGGGCGAGTTTCATGCGGGAGACGCGTGCTTTCGTCGTATGACATTGTGCGATGACTTCAAACTCCATTGAAGGAGGAGTAAAGTACTGGTTGTGGCAATGCAACCATTGAATCAAAATTCGATCTACACCCACGGTCCGCCCCGGCCCGCGCCTTTTGTTTTTCGACCATCGTGTCAGATGTTCCGTCTTGCTCGTCGATGCGCTCGCTCGCTCGCTCAGGACACGAAAAACGCCTGTTTATCCAAAAGGCGCCTCCACAATGACAAGAATCTCGTTCAAGAGCTCAGTTCCAGGCAGTTCATAGCAAATGTCACGCGGTGTGTTGGCTGGCCATTTTACAAGCTTACTCGCTAAAGGATTGCCTCGTGTCAGCCCAGATGACCTCGAGAAGCATCTCGAGCACCCTCGCACTGTCTACCTTGGAATAGATCCCACTGCAAAGTCACTCCATGCTGGTCATCTTCTTCCTTTGATGTGTCTGCTGCACTTTCGGTTGTGCGGTAACAACGTGATTGCGCTTGTGAGTGGCCAAACGATGGTACAAACATTCATCCTTCCGTGGCTTATTGGCCATAGATAGGCGGTGCGACAGGCTTGGTTGGAGATCCTTCGGGACGTATGATTGAACGCCAGCTGGCTGAGAAAGCACAGATTGAGCTGAATACAGTGAAGCTCGCACAAGCTATTCAGAGGTTCTTTAATGGTGCAACCACGTATGCAAAGGACAGATTGTCAAACCAATCGTCCACTCTGCCTGCAATGCAAGTTCTCAACAACCTCACATGGCTAAAGGACGTCAACTTGCTCGACTTTCTACGTACGACTGGCATACATTTCCGTGTGAACAGCATGCTCACGAGGGATAGGTATGGTTTGATTCTTCGTCACTATCCTCCTGACTTGGCACCGGCAGTGTGAAGACGCGAATGAGCACTCAACAAGGTATCTCCTTTACCGAGTTCACCTATCAACTCCTGCAAGGTTACGACTTTTATGAGCTGTACAGAACTCACGGGTGTACTATTCAAATCGGTGGATCCGACCAATGGGGAAACATTCTGTCTGGTGTAGACCTTATAAACAAAGTTGAGCACAGCACTCTCTCTGGCGAGGACGTCGCCAAAGAGAAAGGCTTTGCATTGACAACGCCCCTCTTAACCACATCGCGAGGGGAGAAGTTTGGCAAGAGCGCGGGGAACGCCATTTGGTTAGATCGCGACCTGACCAGTTATTTTGATTTCTACCAGGTTCGTCCAGCCTTTTATAGGGTCCCCGCTCTTGATCCAACGGCTGCAGTTCTTCATGCGGACTAGCGACTCGGACGTAGAAAAGCATCTCAAACTGTTTACGCTGTTGCCCGTCGAGGAGATATCTTCTGTTCTGCTTGATCATCAGGTACATTCTTTTCGTTCTTTTCGCAAATGTGATTCTGATACTGGGCAGGCGTCTCCGGAACATCGTATCGCACAAAAGCTACTGGCAGAGGAAGTCACATTGATGATCCATGGCCGTCAGTGTTATCCCATCGACTTCCAACGCCATGACTGACGTTATTCTTACCGTCAGAGGATGGACTGGACGCAGCCAGAACAGCAACCCAGGTCCTCTTTGGCACAGATTATACGACACTGAAGGCCGAGCGGATCATTAGATCATTGACTGGTGATCCCCGACTTGTCTTTTGTACCGAGGACGAGATGTTCAACACCCCGTTATCGAATCTTGTCGCGAACCATCAACTTGCATCATCCAAGTGTAAATCTGGCAATAGGACCTTCGATATTTGACTAATTACCCTACAGCAGCGGCACGTCAGTTGGCTCAAGCAGGTGGATTATACCTCAACAACAAAGCACAGCACGATCCCCGTTTCCTTCTGACTCGAGAAGTCCTTATCGACGGCAGGGTGGCCATTGTGCGGGCTGGCAAAGACAATCATCGAATTCTGGCTCTGAGGTAGACGCTTTCTATTACGGATATCATGTGTGGATCACGAGTCCTATATACTGTAATTACATCGAATCTTTTAGGTAAATGTACAGCGCTCCCGTTCATCAATTGGTGGAACATATTTTGGACATGACAGAGCAGACAAGACTAGTCGTCTCTTGGTGGCGATCTTTTCGCGAATAAGAGCGCAAGATCCTGTTGCCAGTATAGAGTTTAGAACGTGAATGAGGAAATAGGGTATACTATCTTACGAGAACAAGAGAAGACACGCTTAAACGTCGCTGACTCAACTGGGTCTTAACATCAGTCCCGTGAAGAGCTTCGTTTAGGGTAAGTGAGATGTCGCTTTCCTAAATACCGGGCGGTCGTCGTCTCAGAGTTCAGTAACATTATAAATCAAGAGCTCACTAGAAGCAACGGGCTCCCTTGAAGCGGTTCATGGGAGTCGTCCTCCCAGGTTGAGGCCTATTCCACGCGGATTGGCGATGAGTATTTCCCAGCAACAGACAGCGAGGGAAAGGCATCTTACCACAACCCTCTCACGAGCTGACAACTTCGTTCTCGGGTAAGGATGGAATCTCAAGAGATACGACGAGCGATAAGCTGGAAGGCGGGCAGTGTCCATTTGAATATCGAGGGTAGCAGGACGAAGGGTAGAAATGGCCCAGTTTCAAGACACAGGACGAGTGAAGGCACAAAGGACAAAGGAAAGGGAGAAAAAAAAATTCAAGGCCCCATTGATAAACTCAGACCCCGTGTCCCGCCAGGGAACTGTGACGGCAAGACCGCACCAAACGCGCATAAGCTTGCGGAACTCGGTTTGTGACGGCCACCGCTCCATTTATCATTTTGCTTCCGCAGGACGGTGTCAGCAACCAAACGCGCGCTATACCAAGGGCTGCATGTTTCAACGAGCCTCGACGAATCAAGATGAACCTTTGACTCAAATACGCTAGGTCGATAAGGTCTCGAACGTGGCTCGGCCACTCGCAATTGGAACACCGCCGGATAGAGAAAAAGAACCTGTGTGGTGCGCACTGGCCAAGAATGCTGGCAAAGGAAACAGCAACCGTCAAGTACCCCAGCGAGAGGAATGGTACGCTCCAGAATCCTACATAGATCGAGGTACTGATTGACTGGGGAACCTGGCGTAGGACGTACGCTGGTGGGAAATTGGACCGTGATATTGTCACAAATAGGGGATGTGTCACGTCACGGTTTAGGGGCGCAGGCAAGTTTGTTCAAGACCACGATAATCCACGTATGCAACTCAACCGTGTGCTCGTCAAGCCCTTCAAAAAAATCAGCAAGACGTCCGTGTGAGGTAGTACGACCGCAAAACTGCAGGAACCCCCCTTGACCGCCTCAAGGAATCGGAGAGACCCGATGCTCCAGTGCGACCCGCCACCGACGGGAAACCATCCACCAACTAGCCAACTTGATGTCCCCCCGTCCTATGAATGTATTGGAGTGAATCAAGACACTCACCCAACAGTTTGACATGGCTAAATCCTGGGATTGCCGTGACTTCCACCTCCGCACCCGGGTGGTGAATGAAAATGCTTGTAGCCGCAATGGGCGCGAGCGAGGCACCAGTAAGTGTCGCAACGAGCAAGATCGGTGTATGACTTGCTGTGATCAAGACGAAGATATTTTTCACCGTTCGGTTGCCTTGACAAGATCCTCAATCGCAAGATGACCCGTTTTCGATCTGTCGGCGCTGTGGATTATTTGCTATGGCGTAGTGTGCGGTGACTCGCTGCTGCTCGTCAAGACGGTGAGCGTTCTTTGGGCGACATGGGTGGTGACTTTTGTCACTGTGCACAAGACGCGTGCGACTACCACCATGCCGTTGTGCTCTCGTTGGAGCGAAAAAAAAATAAAGGAATGAGACGAGGAGGTGGAGTGGTAGTAGGCGGACAACTCCGCTCAAGGGCATCCCCTCCAAACAAAATTCCACAATGCCACAACTGGTTGGTGTTTTGAACCTCAGCGCGCTCCGTATCTGTCCCCCGTTACTTTGCCACCTTTTCCCCTTGGTTCCTTTCTCCCAGTTCCTCGGATAAAATATTCCATTCTGCTCAGCAACGCAACAACATCTTCGGCGGCGAAAATTAGGCCAACCTCGGTGTCGGCAAATCTCGCTGGAAAATGCAGTCCAGGATACCAGTGCATCGAGATCACTAGTGAAGTTGGTTTTTGACGTGGTCGACGACAGCTCCGCTCAAATTCAACAGAATTCCAAACGCAACAGGCTCGACACACTTTGTTTAGGACGGCGTATCCCAATTATAGTGCCTCGACGCTCCCCCCTCAAGCTTCAAGTCCAGCAATTTCTCGCGCTTACACCAAGAAGTGGTGTGACCTAGGTCACCTCCGCGGAAGACAACATGTTATATCATAGACATTTGTCCTGGAATGTTGGTGGAGCCAAAGAGGTTATCGACTCCGCGGCAATGTCGAGCATTCCTGTTGACTCCTGGGTATAAAATCTCCATGGACCAACCATCGGATTCCTCATTCCCTGTTCTTTCCCCGCTCACACAGTTTCTGCGTCCGCTGTTCGCCCGCTCTCGCCTCCATGCAAGATCCCAAGAGAGATATACCCAGCGTTATCCGCACGCTCTGCACCACACGCGATGCGGCCGAGTTGGAAGCCACGGTCAAGAAGTACTTCGCCCTCGACGCCAAGTTTTTGCACCCACTCTGCACGGCCAACTCCCGAAACGAGATTCTAGGTCTCTTTCAGTGGTACAGGCTCACTAGTCCGGAGACCAAGGTCGAAATCCGGAGTGTCAGTGAGTATTTAAACTGTAGAAATTGGTGGACCGATCAGCTGACGACCTATGTGCAGTGTACGACGTCGAATTGAACGTTCTCGTTGTTGAAGTCCTAGAAAAGCTCAACGTCTGGTTTAACCCCCTTCCAAGCAAAGTTGGCAGGTGAGTTGACGTTGCTCTGCAGTTTTAACCGTTGACTTATTGACGGTTGGTCGTGAAAGGATGGTCGTCCGGCTTCAATTGCGGAAAACGAATGGGTCTCACTTCATAATTGTCGAAGAAGACCTGACTCATCCTATGGTAAGCCAGTCGATGCAACGGTGTGGTTCTGATTGGTGACGATGCTGTATCACTACAGGATCAAATCGGGTTCTTCGCCTCCCCCCTCGTGCCTCTTACAGCAATGTATCTCAGGCTTGGCTGCCTTCTCTCGAACTTGGGCGCGTGCGTATTTAGGACTGTCGGGTTGAACTCGGGTCTTCGCGGTGGTACTGTTGATTATACGGGGCTGATGGAAGCCGCTGGAATGGCGCGACGAGGTGGGGATAAAAGCAACACTTCCAAAGAATAGAGTAGTATACTACACAACGGCATGTACAGATATGTTGACTTGTTGAAGGTTACAGACGCGCGACTTGACAGCTTTCTTAGAATCTACCGTACGGGCGAAAAGTCGGAGGGGTGTTAATAACCTGTTAAAAAGCACACCTGGCCTGGAGGGGTTATTAACCAGCAGTTATTAACCATTAGTTAACAGGTATCACGTGATATTTTCTGGCAC
>JBBPMO010001036.1:0-13215 GCA_038090315.1 Xanthoconium stramineum
AGAGCTTTGGAAGAGAGTGCAAGCAGAGAGGGAGAAGATAGAGGTGGGACAATGTCAGGAATTGATTGAGAGTATGCCTAGAAGGGTTCAGGAGGTGATCAAGGCAAAAGAAGGATACACATTATACTAGTTCTGCATACCTGATATACCAGCAACAAAACCATTGCAATGACATGGGCAACTTAAACTAGGTGTATCTCCACAGCCACTGGACCAAATCACATGACCAAAGTTGCTATAGATAGCCAAGAGTGTTTACTTTATTCTGTCTAACTACTGCTAAGCGAGATTCCCACACTCTAACGTGCTACATTACACACACTCCAAATCAACCAAACATTGCAACAGTTTTGTTGCTCAGTGTAGGTTCTCAGATAATTCCTAACCTATTTCCAAGCCTGCAGGCAGGACTTGCACATAAGAAAAAGGAAAAGGCAGAGCCCAGGAAGTGACTGGACCATTACCTGCTACATTCTCCAGATCTTTGACCCTGAGACCTCTGAATATCACTTGGGATGAAAACATAACTTGCCCAGCTGACAGGCACATCCTGTATCATGATCACAATCAAGCTGGATCTGCTCCTTCCCTCCCTCCTGGTAAGCAGCCCTCTGGAAAACAGAAAAAGGATATCCATACAGCAATTGCCAAGCTGACAGCAAGGATCCTGAGTACTTGAACCATCTAGAGAGGTACACAACATCAGTAAGCAATTGGTTGACTGCATATGTCACACAAAATCCTTTTGTATCTCCTGTCCTAATTTTTGTTGGATCTAGCATGGAATATGACTATTGGAAGTGGCATAGCCACCTTAAACAAACTGGAGTGGGTGTCCATTCAGAAAATCCAAGTTATCTAGTTGCCTGCATTCCTTGCTCACAATACAACCCATCTAATAGATGAGATCTACTTCAAATTTCCTCACTACAACAAAAATGATGAAATTTGGCAAGGTACATTGGGTTTTGACAGCAACCTTGTTTCATCTAATCCCATGTTGATCATGCTCAAAGCCTATTGTCCCTCATGAAGATTAAATTGAATAATGATACTACTGTGGCTAATAAAAGGAAGAGGACATGAATATCGACAATAGACTACAGGATGATACCAACAATGGACCCATTGATACAGTTGGAGACAATGACAGTTACAGTGGACTTGGAGGAGAGAATCCCCTTAATGATGATGATAAGCAGGTTGTGAATAGCAGCAGTTGGATAAGTCACACCAGCAGGATGAAGATAAGGAGCCCCTCAGTAATGATGCTGATCAGGTGTGTATTAAGTACAGCATAACAGCATAACATTAAATGATTTGTCTAGGCACCCTCAACTTAGCTCAAATCACTGCTTGTACAGCTGGTCCTTCTGGTTCAGAGATGTCAGCCAAGACTACTGGCAAGATAAGAATACTGTCACAGGATGATCATTCTGCTTTTCACCAACAGCCATCCTATGCACACTCCTCCAATTCTACTTGCTCTTTGACCATCCTTCCTTCCACCACCACCTCTGCAGGTCCTAACACCACTGCCCCTCCAAAAAACATATTTCCTGCATGCATCAAGAACAAGTTAAATGAGAAGCTTAGTGACTTCACATGGGAGACTGACAACCTCTTGAAGGAGGCTAAAGAAAATCACACCCATTGTTATGTTGCAAAAGTGAAATATGCTACTTAAGGGCATGTTTTTCTTGTTGTTGAGAGGGTGAGGAGGAACAGCAAGGGTGATTGTGAGGGCACATTGTTGCCATCAAGAGGGCAATGGTGAGGATGCATCATTGTTTTTGCATTGTTGTCAGGAAAAGAGCATGCATGCATTGTCATTTTGTTGTTGGAGGGAGGGTGAGTATAAGTGTATGTACATTGTATAGCAATTGGGTATGGAAAACAATGGCAACAACTCAGAAACATACACCATGCAATCCAAAATGTATACAATACCAACCTAAAACCACAGCAACATACCCTAAAGTAGTACCTCATGTGGCTTTGCCAGTGCAGCTGCCACCAATACAACAACTATGCAAAAGGTGCAGCAGTTAGTTTTCATCACCATTTCTACTTCTTCTTTGTGTGGTCAGTTTTTGATATGTTAATGTAGGCAAACTAATGTACATGCACTGGCAGTATTTGGTTGCCCACTTCAGCCTGACATTGCACCACAGTCCCTTTCTGGACAGCTGGTGCACAGCCTTCATATTTCTATTATTCCTCTCTATTTCTATTACTCAGCTTCATTCCTCTGTTATCAATGGTCAATATTGTATGTTAAACTTGTCTTGGCCTGTGATCAATCAGTGTTTTGGAGTGGGTTTATGGATGTTTGGTGCTGGTACTCCTGGGATTGTTGGGAGATGCTTGTTGATATGGAATATGACCATCTTGACTCCTTGTCTGCTGACAACCTGACCTGTGTTAGGTCAAAGGTCACTTTATCTGCTGCTAAATCCTATTCTTTAGAACAGGAAGGGTGCTAGGGGCAAAGGGTTACCAGGATTGGTGGAAGGATTAGATCCAGCAGGTTCTGTTCTATGGCATCTAGGAGGCATGACTTAGAATTTTCAAGATGGGAGGAATATGGTTAGGTTTCTGCCTGCATTATTTACTGGTTTCTTCAAGGGCATCAAGTGATTATTAGTCATGGTGTGATGAAGAACTCATGGGTTCAATAAGATCTGCTAAGCTGCAAATGATACACAATGGGGAGTAGAAAGTAAGTGGTCTACAGCAATGTTGGGTCAAATGGTGAGGTGAGGCAGAAATAAATTACTAGTATTATCCAATATCAAACAACTTGGTACCAATCCAAAGCAGAGTGCTTACATTTAGGCAGTGGTAGTGAAACTAGTAAAACAAAAAATGAAACATATTCATCCAGTGGGGATAGTGTACAATGTAGATAGTGTCACTAAAATGAAATATAACAATGCAAGAGAGCAGTCAGTCCAGGAAACTCATGGCAGCTCTGGGATTCTACTGGTATCACACTGTGGTGCTCCTTGTATAGCAAACAATTGATCAGATCATCTCTAATCCTTGTGCAATATTGTGTCTCACCTTTCAACTTTACTTTGTTTTGGACTTCTTGCCAAAAGTACTGTGATCATTGCCTGGCCATCTGTTGAGCAGGGATGCATGATACATATGATAACACTTAAAGGCAGTCAACCACAACTCACTCTCAATCACTTTTGTAATTAGTGGCCAGGGCAAAGGATTGAATGGTGCACTCCAAGCACATATGGCAGTGAGGCACTGCATGTGGTTTTCATTGCTACCATTCAGGTCTGTGCCGGTGGCCTTAGCTGTACTTCCCATGCATAACATGAATCACCATGGTCAGATAGCTCCAATTTCTTGCCTGACTTCATGATCCACATCTTGATCTTGATGCTGGTAAGGGATGCCCATGTGTGCCTATACTTGACAACTGGACCCAATGGACTCTGCTTCTAGTTTCCTGGTGCCCATTGTCAGATTGGATGGGGAGAAAGATAATGTCTGACAAGATGTTAATTCTGGACATTTAGTGATGTTGACTGATGTCAACACACAAATAGTTGGACAGTCCATGACATATCACTCAAACTTCCTAACAACCTACTCCCTAGTTTGTGTAAGATACATTCAACCATCCAGAGCATTTTTGGCTCAATATTGAGATCTGAAACATGAAGGTTAATATGAAGATCTTGAATTGTACAAATGGTTTTTTCTTTGAACTCGGTATTGACTCCAGCTTGAAGCTGGACCATCAAAGGATCATGGCCAATGATGTTAATGACTCATGTTAGGAAAGAGGAGCTGGCATTGAGGGGCAATTTGTAAATAAGTGAGGGACATGGCGAGAATAATCTTGTTCAGATCAGAGGACAACAAGTAAACCTGCATGATGTGAATTAATGAGTCATTTGAGTGGGAAGAAAGTGGGTTTAATGCAACCAAACAACAGTGCAATCAGACTTATCCAGTTCACTCATGATATACTCTTGCTCTTGTGGTGAAATCATGTATTTGACTTGTTCTGGCAATTAAGCATCCTCAAATGGTTCTTGCAATTCTGTGGGCTTGTTGCTAGACAAGGCAGCAGAGGCCATCCAGGAACTTTGAGGTCCCTTGCACTTTGCAACTGAGGGAATTCCTTAACCTTGCAAACAGAACACTCTACCCTTGATGACCATTAATCTTTCTCAGTCCAAGCCCTTGTCAATAGTGGGTGTACAGATTCTTCAATCAATGCAGAATTCATCAAGGCTAAAGGGCTGAATTTCTGGTCTACAATGCCATTGGTGCCTTAAATAAGAGAGAGGCAATTACAGACTATGTTATCTTGTGTATGACAATTGGTTCTCATTCAGAACACATCATGTTTGGAGTTACTAATTTGGGGAAGAGTGACTTCTTCCTCAGTCATGAATGGCTCCAATTTCACAAACAAACCAATAACTTGCAGGGATGTAATCTAAAGTTCAATCATTGCTCCAAGGCATGCCATTTATATTTCATTTTCACAGAACCAGAAGAAGAGAAAAACTTAGGGGTTGTAGAGATCTTCCCCATAGGAGAGCTAGAAGGGCATTTTCTATGGTAACAACTTTATAAATATAATCAAAAAATACATTATTTACAGTTTTTATTTTCACAGTCCATTGAACAAGCTATAACAGAACCATCTAAAGCAGCTATGCAACCTTTTAATTCTTTACTTCTCCATTATATTTATCTCAACAAGCTTAATCTAGTTATCAATGCCAAGTTTTCAAGCAAAAATATTTTTTTACCTGTCTATGATAGAGTTAAGTTTTAAAATACTATAACTGCATTGGGTGTTGAAAAGAATCTACTATTTGGAATTCAAGATTCTAGACCCATTATTTATGGCTTGCTTATTATGGATATCTTGGCTTGTGTTAAATGTCCTATAATAATGACTGGTTCTGAAGCCATGAATAAACACATCCACTTATTCCTATATTTAAAAAGTGAAAGATCTATCTCTGACATTGTACTTATTATGGACTAATCACTCCTCTAGTTGACTCTCTCATGGTGACTATGTATGTTTCTCCAATACTCCCTGTGTTCTATGTAGTTCCTTGATCTTCTATGGTATATAACTTGTAGTACATATATATCACTGCAGTCTGTATCTCTTTTTACTTTTGTTCTATGCAAATACATCACAGCATTCTACTTGTGTCTGCAATTCTATATTGCATGCCTTAATTTCATTACCTTTGAGAATATCTTTAGACTTCCTGAGAATGTTGAGTCTCTTTGTGAGTACCCCCTCAGAGCAAGTAACCCTTGACCCTAGACACAAGTTCAATGACTTGTGTAACAAAAATGTGGAGTTTGTAAATGAACCAATGATGAAGAGCTGAAAAATCTCCTACAAAATAACAAGAAGCATTTGTAGAAGTGGTTATATCTATTGATTATTATTTTGTTATTTTCTAGCTAAAAGCCACTTATTGACATGTATATATGGCAGTACAAACTCAAGTTAGCCAACTCATAAGAGATTTTAAAACATAATTGCTTTGTCCAAAAAGATAAACTTTATTTAGAAAAGCTGCACAATATAGTAAAGGGCTACTATGAAGAAGCACTTTTAATTATTAATATCATGAATGAGTTGGTCTTATAATGCATTAACTTATCTAACCAAGCAAAATAGCTTTAAACTGATTTGTTCTTAATAACTAACATTTTATAATTGCCTTTTTCAATTTAGTGATATGTCTCACACCTCTTTTCATAAACATGCACATAAAAAAACCATAAAAGCCTATATATGGCCTATGATTAATAACTTGACCATGCTTTTACATGACAATGAATGATTAACATAAAATTTTAGTTATGATTATAAAGATAAAGTTATATTGGAGGAATGAAAATACTGGTCATGAAATAGTTGTCTAATAAATTCATCAAATACCATTCAAAATGTGGACTATCATTTGGCCTGAGCTGATAATAGCAAACTCTTCTAATGTATTTCTGGAAAGTTTCACAAAAATAGATATTTTTTTAATGAGCTTAAATCAAGATTGATTTTTCAACAAGGCAAATAATATTACGAGCATCATTGCTTTGCTTTAATAATTGCATGTGGTCCACTTTAAAATTGGCACTGATGTGGTAGCCACATAACTTGTCAACATCAACCTCCATTGGCAATTCATAGTCTTTATAACATCCAATGTTTCAAATGGTACCTCAACACATTCATTATCAATAGCTAATTTAATCTGAGAGAATGGTGCTTTTATGATAATAAAGAGTCACATTTGTATTGAAGCCTCACAGAGGTTTGAATGTATCAGGAATTTGAACAAGGAAATAGATGTGGACCACCACATCCATGGTATTGTGCCCTTTACTTTCCTGATTTCCCAGCAGGGTCCATGTTACATATTCTAATAGTCATATCACAGCAAATACAGTACATTGAAACCTCATTCAGAAAGCTTGTGATTCTATCATTTGGAACCTTATTCTATGATCATGGCATGAATAGTCAATGAGTTTCTATTAACATGACAACACCAATGCCTATATACATATAAAACAAGATGATCAATAGTTCATATCAGAGCATGCTGCTAGATATCACAACAAGCACTTATATCTCAGACTTAGCCACCCATGGACAACAATCCATCCTCAATCTTCCATACCTTTGTCCCTGCCTTCTAGTCTCCTACCTCTGCCTTTGTTACTTGTCTCTTTAAGTCTTTGTCCTTTCTTGCACTTTGTGGGAGCCAATCTTCCATATCGTTCTCTCTAATTCAATTAGTTGTTTCACTATCACAGGGTTATTCCAGTGTACCAGCTCTGGGTGAAGTCTGATCTAAAGTAACCCAGCCTGTCATCTGGGGCTTTTTGAACTATTTGTATTCCAGTTTCTTATAGAAAAAACTAAGGCTGGAAACAGGCAATATTTGATTGTAAAACATTCTAAAATACACAACTGAATTATTTCTAACAAATTCCTAACTTTTAGATGATTTCTTGCCAACTCATTTTAGATTATCATGACTCAAAATTTCCCTTGTAGTATGTTTTGAAACATTCTTTGATAGTATTCAAGACCAGTACTTAAGAAAATGTATCAAAAAAAACCTTTAGAGCCCATACAAATTGAACAACCTAGTATATGGTTGTGTTTGTTCACTGCAACTGTATGTTTAGCATTGAATAAGCAATCTGTCAGAGATGGAATAGGCTGGCATGAGTAATTGATATGGTAATGCTAGCAATTAGTAGAGCAATTACAATGACTTTACTTGAGATACACCATTTACTAGCAGGTGCCATGCTTGGCCTCATCAAAACACTCTTATTGTCCTTGATCAATCTAATTCAAAATCAAAAACCTCCTTACAAAGATCCTATCCAATACCACACATCAATACTTTCTGGTCATCAATGGGTACTCAAACTATTGTCTGGACATCTCAATTGCATTTGCTGGGAGCTAGGCATGAGAAAAGAGGTTTTTTTACAGCTCTTCATTGAACTACATCAAGCAGATTATTTCAACTGATGGAAAGTAATGCTTGAAGAGCATGTCACTATATTTCTCTACACCTATATTAGAGGCCTCATAATGTGGCATGTTGGGAAGTGTTTTCAGCACTCTAATGATACCATCTCCAGGTACATGTTAGATTAGGTTCTATCATGTCCAACTAACAATTTCTTAGGTACTTTTGAAAGATACTGAACATTTTGTCTGGTTCACCTTTCTATAAAATATACATTGAGTTCCCATCTGGTCACACCATTCTGTCAAAGACATAGTACAATCCAAAATTCTTGCCTTACTTTCAAAATGTGATTGGAGTGATTGACAGCAGTCATATTCCTGCCACTCCCTTCTCTTATCACAGCCCCATCTATTATAATCTCAAAGGATCTGTGTCTCAAAACATCCTCTTTGTGTGTGACTTTGACCTACTGTTTATGTATTTGCTCACTGGATGTGAGGGCTCTGGAGCAAATTCCTGACTCTATGCTAATGTGATCATGCATAATCTCCATATCCTGCCAATAAATATTTGCTCACTGATGTGGGCTTTCCACTATGCAGCAACTTACTCAGAGTGGGGACAATGTTTGAAATGGTGAGTGACATTTGATTTGTTTGGAATGATGATAATGCTTTGTATATACATAGTCCACAAAATAAAGAAGAGCTTTTTAATTTGCAGCATTCATTTGCTTGGAATGTCGTCAAAAGGATCTTCAGAGTACTCAAACACTGTTTCCACATTTTGTTAATCCCATACAAATTCTCCATTGAACTACAAGCACAGATCCCCACTGCTCTCTGTGCAGTCCACAACTTCATCCAAAACCACAATTCCTCAGAAGATAACTTAAATTCAGACAAGATAGATGACAATCAAAAGCACACAGCAAATGTTGATGACCTGGATACAGATGGTGCTGTGGAAGTTGACTTGAACTTGGGTAATGGTGTTCAAGCAATGTGCAATCAGATTGCAGATGCCATGTAGGTCAACTATTAATGTCTATTGGAAGAGAGAGATGCTGGAAAATCATACTTGAATATCAGGACAGATGTATCAAAGAGTGATCAAAACATGTAGTACCATTCTCACTAATATACAACAAGTAAAATAGAATCAATACAACAACAAACTGAGGGATGGTACTAAATTGCAGGCTCAGTGACACATTGACAACAGTAGAGTTTTTCCTGTAAACCCTCTCTGCATATGTAGTGTGCTCTTCAGGATGGAAAGACAAGAATATTGACACTTTGTTTTCATATGAAACAAAGTGTTCTGCCACCACCAAGACCTTGTCTTAGTTGCTCTTAAAACCTTGAATATTGTAGAGCTCCTTGGTGGTATTGGATATAATACTGAGGAAGTTACAAAACTCTGTTGAAATTGTATTATGTACATTCTGGATCATGCTGTTCATAGTGTGGATTGTGAGTGATCAGCTGGTTGTGATTCTTGTCCTAACTCCCATGTGTTGTGCCTATTATGTGAGTTGACAGACTTGCGTTCGAGGGGCTGGAATTTACTTACTCTGAGGGAGGTACTCACAAAGAGATACTGCATCCTCAAAGAAGTCTCAAGGGTAAGAACAGGGGACAAGGGACTGGGTCACAACCAGATGAGTTGTGAATTGCAAGACTATGCTGTGATTGTGTAGAACAAGAATGGAAAGAGAGAAATATAGGCTAGGCAGGTATTAAGTACTATGGATTACCTAAGTAGAAGGACATAGAACTGTATGGAAGGTTGGGGACATGTGACTACTGCAAGAGAAGTAGTACTAGAGTGGAAGGAGTAAGGAAGAAGAGGAGGAAGGAAAAGCAAGTAGGTAGTGATTAGTCTCCTCATGGGGAGTGAAGTGGAAGTAAGGACAGCATACTATGGAAATAAGGAAGAAAACATTGTAAAGGAAGAAAATCGTAACAGTGCCAATCCATGAGACAGACAAAGTCTTTGTTAATGGAACAGAGCCCAAAAAAAGTTGGCTGGGTGTGACAACAGATTCATCTTGAGACAGAATAGTGTGCAAGTACTTGTTGCTTGATCTGGAGGCAACAAACAGTGTTGCCTTAGGAGCGGAAATATACAAAAGTATGGCAGGAATATAGTGGAGTACCAGTGGGTGGAAAAAGTGAGAGTGGGGATGCCCTGCTAGCTATTCACAGAAGGATGGTAGACAGCACCAAATGACAGCTGGTCAGGACTAACAGCATTGTCAACCTGTTCTTCAACCTGGCTGGTTCAGAACCAACTGCTGTAAATACATTACTAATGGTACCATAATAAGCATAATGCTCTGTTGCAGATCCTTCAGGATATATCTCACAGAAACTATTATAATACTCCCAGCCCTTGTTGTGGAACACTCTGATTCATTTTCATTGCTAGTACAAGTCAGCTGTGGGGTTTGACATGATTAGATGGAGTTGTACTCATATCTTTTCCTTGGCAGCAGTCCATGCCTCAAAGACAATTGCTGATTTCTTTTTGATCATGTCAGCACCATTGGCAATACTAAAGCCAAATCCTGAATATCTGACAAAGTCTCAGATCATGAAATAGATATTTTTCAACTACATATGTGAAGCTTTCAGCATACTTGGATGACTTGGAGGAGTGCATCCATTCATACCTGGCTGAGTTTACCCTTCACTTGGGTTCAAACTTTCTTGATCCCACCATCAACCTTAATGTGTTCAGCAAAAGCAGCAAGCATGGCCTTTTTGAAGCCTCCATCCCCTTGCTTGGTTCAATGCTTGTGGATATAGTCAATCAGGGTGTCAGTTTCAAGTTGAGACTACTTCACCCAGTTGTTGTTCATGTTGCTCATAAGTGAAGTGCAGTATGCTTCAAGAAGGTAAAGGATAATGAGACATTGCTAGTAGTTGTAGTATTGCAGTTGGTCAGAAGCAAGGGGCTGAGGACTCATGGCCAGCATATATATAGAACAAAAAAAGTTCTTAAAATTCTAGTCTCTGACAAATGACTTGCTCAATGCTGAACATACAGTTGTAGTGAACAAACACAATCATATACTAGGTTGTTTAATCCATATGGGCTCTTACTGATGTTGACAGAATAGAATAGGTGCATCTCAGCTTGTAGATATATTAAAATCTTTGTGGAACTCACCAGGATGATCAGATGTGAATTGCAAAACTTACATATGATGATCCACAGATGTAGGACCTACTAAGGGAATTGTAATGGTTTGAAAAAGGCTGTAGAAGTCGGAGCTGACACATCTGCCATGCTGAGCAATGGCCAGTCCTGGACTAATAAATTGTCTTGGTCTTTGGTTACATACCATCAAGGTCAAAAAATCACAATTTTTTATAATGCTAATGGCTTTGTCTTGTGTGACTGCTCAGATGCCAAATATTCCTTTGAGAAAGAATATCCCAATGCCAACGCTCTTAAAAAACACATGTTTAGCAAAAACCATGACTTGCTTGAATTCCAAGCAAACTTTGTATCTTTGAATAACAACATCAAGTAATGGATTGCATATTTAATAATTTACTTCATTTAGTCTATAGAAAAGATATGAAATCAATCCCAAGAGTTTTTATAATGCACTAAAAGTTAATTTTAATAAAGCACTTCCTATCATGAATATCATGAGTGACTTAGTCTTACAACACCTTAACACCCCTGATTTGTCAAAAAAATTATGTATTTTAATATATCTCTTTATCAACATGGCTTAAAAAACATTATAAAAAAGCCTAAAGCCAACCAGCCAAAAGTTATTCAACATATTCATTAAATACTTTTGGAAATATGAATCACAACTTGGTTCAAGACTTTAATGGAAGAGCTTTTTCATGTACTTTTGTAAGCTTTTACAAGTAGGTCTTGCTTTCATGACTCTGAATGGATTAAAGAGACCAAGCATGTTACTAGCATTATTGTCATATTTAAATATTGTATGTAGCTTGTTTTTTTCAAAACAGGCAATATCCAGGAGAGAGTGGCTGCATGTTACACCTCTGGTTCAATAAGAAGACACCTTTCACTTTTTCTTACTTAAGATTTTTGCAACATAGATATGATTTTATTTCATAATATAAATACTATTTATTTTTCTCATTTGAGCTTTGAAGTATCTTTAATTACATATGATATAATGGATCAGACTTGAATCTGGTGAATTGATATCAAGACATGAGTATTCATGAAGTACAAAGGAACCACTATCCATTCCTTTTATATCTGCTCTATATTTCAAGATATGAAAAAGCATTTGATTTCTTGTATGGAAAACTAAAATGTTGTATGGTTTGAATTTTAGAATGAACTATATAGATTTAACAGAGAGTGCTACTTGCAAACAAATAAGGGTATTTATTTCTATTTGACTCATGAGGTATGTGTTAAATTCTAATATAAAGAGCTAGCAAACTGGTAAGCTAATTTAAAACTATAAAAATATTTGTTTTGAGAATTGTATACATCTACATAGTGCATGCAATTATCAGGGGTAAAGTAGCCAGAGGTTGATGGTTGACATGGCACTGTGTACCACTGTCATCTGAACAAGTTTGGTGAGGTAATTAATGTCCTTTCCAAGCCCCAACAGATGGTTGAAGTCCAGGGGAAGATGGGCTGTGATGCAAAGACATTCTTCATGGGCTATAATGAAAAGATGTCAAAAGACACCCTGTGTGGCATCCTTGATTCTGAAGCATCTTTGTTGAGTTGGTTGGAGTAAGACAAGATGGCACCAGTGAGGAGCATACAAGGGGAATTCTGTGGACGTGCTGGGCATCATGTCAATAACCATCAACTTTTGCACAATCAAGAAAAACATGATAAATGTCAGAAGGACTGAAACATCATTGGGATTGCAAAGGGCATTATTCATGTTTTCAATGATTTGTGAACCTTGATGTTTGTTGGATGCAAGTTCACCATCCTCAGGATGCACTATCAATCCAGCACTGATGAGCTAATCAGATTGGCTATTTCAGTCACTTGTATCTTCTTGATGGAGGGGAGGGGATTGTACCACTCTCCTCTACTTGATAGTAAGTGTAGAAATCTCCAAAGGGCTTCTGGTGACTTGAGAGAATACTAGAACAACATCAGGTTTTCTGGCATGCAGAGCCATTCACAGGACCTAAAGCAATACTCAGTATACCATGTTGAATTACAACAAATATTGCTATTACACTGTGAGGCTTTCCTGGTTTGCCCAGAGTGATTTCATAAAAGCCTGGAGAGTGCCAAGGGAGGATATGCAGCAGTGACTTGATGGAGTGTTGGGTGCCATGTTTCATCTATGCAGGAATTCCTAGGATATAAAAAAGCATACATTCAATGTGAACTGGTTGGGGGTGGCCAATTAATACATCATGGAGTGGCAAGACTCTGCACAATTCAGATCTAGATCCTTTCACTGTATGAATGCTTTAGTGGAAGATCAAATGAATGGAATGACTTCACTAACTGAAGAAGCTCCTGACTTCTATAGGTGTCACATGTCCCTGATCATTTGAGATTCTTCAGCCTGCAATGGTGTATTTACTACATTACACTCAGTCATACATACTTACCACAATGCCTGGGACCTGCATAATATCACATACTAGATAGACTCTACATCTCTTCTAGAGGACCACTCTGTGGCATCTGGGTTAGCATCAATGAACCATGGAGT
>JBBPMO010001037.1:0-13205 GCA_038090315.1 Xanthoconium stramineum
TCCTCCTAAGTCTTGCCTAGTCATCTCAAAGGACGTTGCGTCTCTTCGTGAGCACCTCCCTTTGACCTGACCGCTCAGGCCGTCTCCCCTTAGTCGACGACTTATCTTTCGCGTAACAGAATCCATATTCTGGCACGAGGGTGTCTGTAGGGGATGCAGGTCTGGAGGAGAGACACAAGGCTAAGGAAGGGGTGATGGAGCTGGGAGACGAGATGGACGATGGAATGGTAGGAGGTGGGATCGGGATCGGATTAAGGGAGACTTCTATGACTGGTTCGATGGGTTCGGAAGTGACGATCTCCCGATACCTCTCTCTCTCATACGGAGACAGGGACTTAAAGATGGGGGTAAACACAGGTCGGAGTATCTCAGGTTGGAGACGAGTGAGGTACGTGTGGAAACCATGTAAGTGGAGGGTGTTCAAAGTCCGTTGGACTAGTTCTCCAGTGATGAGGAGTAGGGCTTGGTTGGGTTCAGGAGTGGACTGGGGGTACAGTGCTTTGCATGTAAATCTGCTGTGCGAGTTTGCAGGGGAATGTATTTGGCCGGGTTTGGTTGGGCCAAACAATGTTACGACATGTCACACCATCTAGCAGTAGTATCCTGGTGCTATGTGTGTGATGCTCATCAGTCAACCAGCCATGCCACATCATACTTCTCTCTCGATGCAGCAGCGAATGGTTGTTTGGCATGAGGAGCTTGGTAAGTCTACAGTCGAGATCGCCCAACTTGCTGGCTGCAGTCAGCGCACTGCATGAGAGGTTCTCCAACTCCATAGAGCCTTTTAGAACGGTGCAGAATCCTCTTGCTCGATTACATGGTGGACCACGCAGTCTTGATACTGGTGACATCACCTATCTTACATCCCTTCTCAATGCCAACCCATCCCTCTATCTTGATGAGCTGCAAGATTCACTGTGGCAAAACCGACATGTTATGGTGTCCATTGCAACCATCTGTTGAACGTTGCAGAGGGTGTCGCTGACCCATAAGCAAGTTGCCACTACAGCCATGGAGCAGAACGAGCTCCTTCGGGCAATATGGCAAGCGCAGCATGGGGATATACCTGCCAACTACTTTGTGTGGTTGGATGAGTCAAGTGTGGATGGTTGAACCACACAACGAACTCATGGCTATTCCCCACTTGGTCGAGCATGTGTCCGATGTGCGGAATTCATTTGTGGTCAACGGTTTTCGGTTCTTCCAGCCCTCTTGTCAGATGGGATCATTGCACTCAACATTTTTGAGGGTTCAGTGACCAAAGAGAAGTTCATCAATTTTGTCCAAGAACAGGTGGTAAGCAGTATGAGCTTATGGTTTGAGCAATGACTGACAACCACTTCCAGGCTCCAAAGCTCTCCCTATATCCTGGCCCGAGGAGTGTTGTTGTCCTAGACAACTGTGTGATATACCATGATGAAGAGGTGTGGCACATTGTTGTCGGTGAATGTGGTAACTTGAAGCTTATGGTTGTAGATTCTGTCCGCTTGCTGATTTTTCCTCTAAACAGGATCACGGTTAATTTACTTGCTGCCTTACTCTCCGGATTTCAACCCTATTGAACAGGCCTTTCACTCAATCAAGGCATGGCTTCGTCGCCATGAAACTGATGCAGTACGACCTGAAGCGCGTCCTTGGTTGATGCATCAAGCTGCAATGGCTGTGACGCCTGAGATGGCAGAGGGATGGATTCTGAACAGTGGATACTCATTTGACTAGTCCCACTCAATATTATATAGTGCCCTAATGGTCTCTAACACTCCTTTACAATTTAATTTTCATGCACACCTTCACAATCAGAGGACACAGCGAGCGGCAGGTGGGGAGTGTGACACATCATCACACTGTTTGGCGAGCCAAAGCTGGCCAAACAAGCCTATTGGCGTGAAATGGTGTGGCAGTTTTTCATGCAAAGCACTGTAATAGGATTGAAGGCATAATGCATCATGAAGGAGACGGACTAGTTCCTGGGAGATGGCATCAGACTCATAGAAGGGGAGCTTTTCGATTTCGTAGAGGACGGGGGCATTGGTGATGACTGCGACATAGAGGGTGAAGGTGATGGGTGTAGGTAAGATACAAGGATATACAGGAGAGGAGCGTAGAAAGGAGAGTTCATGTGAAGAAGGAGATGAAGGCGAGGAGGGAGAGGAGGAGATTGAAGACATGGGGAACATATTCTTTGGGGTCAAGCAGGAAAATTTGCATGTATTGGGGGATGTTCTCTAAGGTATCAGCATTTTTCGTAGACGTAGTAGGAGGTGCAGAGCAGGGTAAGGGTGAATATGAGGGCGGCATAGCAAAGGGGAGAGATCTAAACCGTGCGCATCCAGGGGAGTACTCACGAAGAGACTCCTCATCCTAGATGGGGAGTAGGTGTGGTTTTTCGTTCATGGGAGATGGTGCTCCCTTTTGTATTTCATGAGGATTGATTGGGCATGTGTGAGGTTAGTTTCGGATTCCCAGGTATTCTCCGACAAGGAATAGCCCTTCCATGTGGTCAGGTACTTTCTTCGGCCAGGGGGGCCCTTGTGGGAAATGATGGTTTCTACTTTGTATTCGTCTTCTGATCCGATCAGATCAGGGGGTGGTGTGGAGAAGCTGGGACCATGTGTGTCAGTCTGTTTGAATGGAGATAGTAATGAGGTGTGGAAGACATCATGGATCTTCCATGTGGAGGGTAGTCGGAGGCGGTATATGATAGGAGAGAGGACCTGAGAGATCTCGAATGGACCTTGGCGTTTGGGGGCTAACTTCCTGTTTGGGTATTGCAAACGAAGATTTGTGACTTCCAGCCATACTTTATCTCCGACTTTCCAAGGGGAGAAGGTTCTGGTGAGTCATTCCTTCATGATCTGACGGGCTGATTCGTGCATGGCTAGTGCTTCCTTTCTTGCCTCATCTAGGGTGGTCAGGCGGTTTTCCAATGTGGGGAGGAAGGTCTTTCCAATAGGTGGATAGGCTCGGGGTTCATATCTGAGCATGAGGGAGAAAGGGGAGACTCTGGTGGAATGGTGAGGGGTGGAGTTGTGCTGGAATTCGGCAGTGGCCAGGAGGTCCAGCCAGTTTCGAGGTTTGTTGGTGCAGAAAATACAAAGGTAGGTTTCGATTTCCTGGTTAGTGTGTTCTGTTTGTCTGTCAGTCTGAGGGTGGTAGGCCGTGGAGAGCTTGACGTCGTACTTGAGGAGTCGTGCTAACTCTCTGGCCAGAGCTGAGGTGAACTGGGGGCCTCGGTCGGATATTAGAGAGTCATGCAATCCAAAGCGTCTGAAGACATGGTTGAAAAAGGTTTTCCTACTCCGGCCGCATCGATAGATTTGGAACATGGAATAATAATCACCCCCTTCATAAGGCCGTGGTCGACCATGACCATAATGGAGTTCATCCTGTGTACCTTGGGGAGATCCGTGACAAGGTCCACCGAAAGTTGTTTAAAGGGAAGGAAGGATGTAGAAGCAATGGGGTTTAATGGTGGACGGACCGGATGGGTGTCCACTTTGTTCTGTTGGCACACAGCACATCCTTCAATGAATTTGTTTACATAGGTAGCCAGGCCGGGCCACCAGAAGTCGCGTTCGAGGAAGGTTTTGGTATGGAACCGGCCCGTATGTCCGAGAGTCAGTGAAGAGTGGAGGGAAGATACGAGGGTATGGCGGGCATCAGGTGGAATATACATTCGCCCTTTGAAGTATAGGTGACCTCCTTCATATGTCCAATCTGTTATGGAGGAGTGAGGGAATAATGGTGTATTGGCTTGTAAATTCTCTATCACTTGTAGGACTAGTGGGTTGGAAGTGGAGGATGTTTGGATGTGTCTAGCAAGGGCAAGGTCCAGGGCTCTGATCACCACAGGTTCCGGACAAATGGCTGTGTCGATGTTGTCTGTGGAAGTGTTGACGGAGTCTCTTCTAGAAAGAGCATCTGCGGGGGCCATCTTCGTTCCGGGGGTGACCTGCCATACTATATTGAAGTCCTGTAGGAATAGTGACCACCTCGCTTGTCGCCTGGATAGCTTCCGGGGGTCCCTGATGTACGAGAGGTTTTTGTGGTTGGTGATGATGGTGATGGGGTGTTGGGTTCCTTGGAGGTATTGGCACCACTCTTCCAGGGCTAGGATTACTGCGAGTAATTCCTGGTCATAGATGTCATAGTTTCATTGAGCAGGGGAGAAGGTTTGAGAGAAGTAGGCGCAGGGATGTAGGTCTTGGTTGGTGTCAGTCTGAAGAAGGATAGCTCCTGCTGCCAAGAGGGAGGCATCGGTTATGATAGAAAACGGATGAGTGATGTTGGGAATCTGAAGTACTGGGGCGGAGGAAAAGATACATTTCAGCTTGTCGAAAGCGGTTTGTTGGAGGGGGGTCCATTTCCAGGGTTTGCCCTTTCTAGTGAGAAGTTTAGGGATGCAACAATATTGGAGAAGTTAGGGATGAATTTCCTGTAGAAATTTGTGAATCCGGTGAAAGACTGGACTCCTTTTACGGTGGTGGGGGGTTTCCATTTCTTGATGGCTTCGAGCTTCTTCTTATCCATTTCCACCTTTCCTTGTCCTATGATTAGACCCAGAAATTCCATCTTCAGGGCATCAAATACGGTTTTGGACAGTTTGACCGTTAGGCCGTGTTCTCGAAGGCATTGAAGGACTCTCCTGGTTCGCTCGTGGTGGAGGGTGAGATCATCCTTAGTGTGAATGCCCATGTCATCCATGTAGACCTTGAGCCACTTCTCAGTGATCATATCCACACATATGTGATTCATGAACATCTGGAATGTAGGGGGGGCGTTGGAGAATCCAAAGAACATGACGGTTGGTTCGAATAGTCCCAACAGGATGATAAATGCCGCTTTCCACTGGTTTTCCTCCCGCAGCCAAATATTATTATATCCCCATCATATGTCAAACTTGGTGAAGAGGGTAGAGCCTTTCATATTGTCGATCAATTTGGGGATTAGAGGTAACGGGTATGCATTCTGGATCATATGTGAATTGAGGTATCTATAGTCTTGACAAGGACGGAGGGTGCCATCTTTTCTTGGGATGAAAAAGAATGGGGAAGCTTGGGGAGATTTGGATGGGATTATGCATCCCGTTTTCAAATGTTCTTCAATGAATGCTTTGCAAGTCTCCATTTCTTGGGGGTTCAGGGGATATACCTTGGCGATTTTCGGGAAGAAGCTAGGCTTAAGATCAATGATGTGGTCGTATGGGCGATGAGGTGGGAGTTTCTCATGGGTCTTTTCGGAGAACACATCCTCAAAGTCTTTGCACCAGTCCAGGAGAGTGGCCTCTTGAGGTTTGGTCTCTTGAGCAATCTGGGTAGAGATGGTGACCTTCTCGATGTTCTCTCCATTTAACCAAGCTTTTCATCTTTTGAAGCAATGAGCAGTTTTAAGATCGGCGTCCATTCCCAGCCATCGTAAGACATATCTCTGTGGAACCAAGGAATCGGTCCAGGAGGGGAGGCACACACAAAGAGGCACAACATCCCTCCTTCCAATTGGTCGAGGGATAGTTATTTGTTTGGATGCCCAGTCAATTACTGGGTTCCATTTCTTTAGCCAAGGCATTCCTAGGATGATTTGCTTTCGTCCTAGATTTAGGACCATAAGACGAACATTCTCCTTGTGTTTAGGGAAATGGAGATCGACATGAGTTTCCCATACTATGTTTCCCTTGGAATTAGTGGTACCATCTATGTTGTAGGCCCTGACTGGTCATTCAAGTTTTTGTAAGGGGAATTCGGTTAAGGCAGTAAGTCTGGGGTCAATGAAATTTCTGGTAGCGCCACAGTCAATGATCGCGGTAGTGTCGATGATTTGGTGATTTACTGATATCTTTACAGGGATACATAAAGTTCTTTCATTGGGTAATGCAGTAAGTACAAGGTTGACCTGGGAAGATGACATCGAAACATCCTCCCTTCTTAAAAATCCTGTAGTTCTTCGAAAGTCTCAGCCGCTTTGACTTCTTCGTCTTGTTCCTCATAACAGAGTTTCAGGGTCTGGAGAAGTTCTTCCTTGGACTTTCCCAGGGACTGGGCATAGTCAGCAAAAGGGGAAGACTTAGGTTTGGTGGGTGGAGCGGGGACCAGAGTTTTCTCAGTATGAAGGACTCATTGTGACAAGTGCGGGGGTTTAGATGTTGTGTCCATTTTAGTCCTGCAGTTTCTGGCATCATGACCGACCTTCCTGCATTTGAAGCATCTTCCTTCTCTCATGCACTTGGCACGTTCCTGAGGGGTGAGATTCTTAAGCCTGACCATGTCTACGTCCATAGCGTCGGGGTCATGAGTGGTCCGAGGGGTTTGGGGGTTTTGGATTCTGAAGCCTGGGTACCATGTGTTCCTCCTTAACTCGTCGATGCACAGTTTCTGACCATGAAAGAGCTGTGCTTTTTTGATCCATCCCGGAAGGTCATCAGGCGGGGATGCCATAGACAGGATCATGGTGAAGAGTTGTCAGTCTAGTCCAGCAGAGAACTGGGTTACAGCGGTGAGTTTATCTTCGAACTGAGCTTTGGTCGCAAGGTTTTTGAACTCGTTGACGTATTCCTGGAATCCATCATTGGGGGTTCCGTCTTCATCCTTTCCCGATTTCTGGACGAGTCTGGACAGGTCTCATCTAGCCTTAATCTTGGTGTCGAAGGGGTTAAAGTTTAGATTATAGTCTTTGGTGAATTCTGTGAGGGTTTTGTCTTCAGCCTTGATGGTGGTGTTCGCCATTTTGTCATACCACTTCTCGGAGAAGGCTACTCCTTTTCCAGTGTCCATCTTACTGAGGATGAGGGCAATCTTTAGCTCATCCAAGGAGTAGACCTTGGGATTGATCAAAAAGTATGCGCTTGTGGCTTTAAGCCATTGGGACGCCTCCGAGGGTTTTGCTGAAAACGTGCCTGGGAGTGCAGTTTTGATCTCGGACGAGGTCGTTGTCGAGGTGCTGGTGGGTTGGGTAGACATGGAGTTGGTTGCAGGGGGGATTGTGGTGCTAGGGTTGACTGCAGGGGGTATGTAGGGTGCTAACTGGGTGCTAATGGATTGGGGGGTGGTTGCTAGGTAAAGGGGGTTACTGGGGCTGGGGTCAGGGTTGATGTCATTGGAGTTCTGACTGACTCTGGGTTTTCTGAAAGAAATCTTGGTGTAAATGGGTAAGTCCTACTCCTAGATAGGAGGGACTGAAAAGAACACTTATTCTTTTGTTACGTGGAAGATATCCGCCACCTGGGGTCAATCTCATATGAACCTTCCTAAGGGAGGTGCTCACGAAGAGATGCAACGTCCTTAGGGAAGTCTGAGATAAGTTCGAGGGTACTGGAGAGTTTCTCAAGGTAAGACTTGGACACAACAAGATACCTTGTATTGCATAGAATAAGCATAAGGAAAGTACAGCGGCAGTAAGGTATATGTACTACACGACGCGTCATCAAAGAAGATGATGGAACTTGGTGGAATACGATGAGTCATAGGGAATACGAGGCAGTACAAGAGAACTGCCTAGAGGAGATAAGACTGTCCACGGGAATCACAAAGGCGATGAACATAGCTCTGATCAATAAAAGATCCTACCCCACTCAGGAGGAGAAAGTAAGATGGGAACAGGGGTAGGGGCGTCCTGAGGAAAGGGCATGAGAGAAAAGCACCGGGGACCAAGAGAGAAGACATACCAGTCCTCCAGGTATTGGCAGAGTCCTAAAGGAAACATACAATGGTAAGAGCAACATAAAAGAAAAGAAGTACCCTCTAAGTAGACAATCGTAACAGTACCCACTTACATCGTACAATGATCTCATGTTCTTGGTGCCCAAGGGTTGGAAACCAGGTGATCCCACACTTCCGAAGTTTTTGGTTTTCTTTGACGACATCCAGGATTCGATTGTGGCTGCAAAAGCCCTCCAGATGCACCTCCCACATGTGCACCAAGCAAAGATTGCTTGGTTCAACTCTGACATGACAACAGACTACAAAGAAACACGAGTTACTCACCTCTGTACTGGCAAAATATGGGGCTTGTATACAATGGAGTCATTCGGAATGGTGAGTCAAGAAGTATCTAACACGGAGATAAGTCAGTAATTACCAAGCAGCAGGGAATGGATGTACCAGACATTGCTGTTGTGGTTCAGTGGAGAGCGACATGCTGGCTTATTGAGCTGTGGCAGTGATGGGGGCATGCTGCGAGAGCACGCAAGCAAATAAACACAGCAATACTATTTGCTGAGAAGGATCTCTTCAACAATGTGTGGGAGGAAAGAAAGATTCATTAGGAAAAGAGGCAAAGAGATGATGCCAGCTCAGACCTACCACCAGCGAAGTGAACCTTCATAGGCATCAATGCCATGGCTGCTGAGACTGAGTGTGGGGACCAGAGAACTGTGGTAACCACACCAGGTACAATGCTGGTCACCTCTGATGATGCCAAGATGTTGAGGAATTCGATGTTCACCACTGCACCGACTTCACAGGACAGTGGACCGGGGATACAAAAAAGAGGAAAAAAAGAAATTGATCCTGCAATCGACTATCTTATCAACACCGATTCTCGAGGGATCATGTGTTGATGCAAGGTAATTGAAATATATTTTGGGAGCACGAGCCCCAGTGAGTTTCCTATTGTGGACAAGGGTGATGAATTTTCAAACTGATTCATCCCATTAGAGTATAATCACATGCTGTGTGATCCCTCTTGTCCAGAAGGCTGTCTACGGTGTTCTCCCACCAAACCCCCCATCTGCTGCAATCTTGATCACCACTCTCAATTTGTGGCTTTCGACACACCCATCCCACCTGCCCTGCCCAAGAACGCTACCTGTTCCCACCTTTCAAAATACAAGATGGAGCAGAAGGAACTCGACCTCTGTAACGCACTGGAAGACTGGAGGGTAATGAAAGCAGTGGAGGAGCGTGGCAAAGCCTGCACAATGGATTACGGGCCTGGTTTTATTCTTCCAACTATGACAATTGACGGGATTGTTGATAGCGCCCACCACCTCAAGTTACGAACAGTTGAAGACCTTTGAAAGGAGACACATTGGTCAGGTGCTACGTTATACAGGGCTGAAGTGTTATCTGTCATCAATCAATTCATTCCTCAGCCAAGTAACATCCCACTGCTGACCAGAACATCCCTCCCATCTCGTCCTGCTTTACAGCCCCCACCACCACCGGGTAGTCATAACGACATCAACTCCCCTGCACCGGCAAGCACTTCTAGGATGAAGAAGAACAAATGCTCAGCTTGTGGCTTGACTGGTCACAACAGTAAGTCATTTTTAGCTGGTCGCTCATCTTCTAACAGTGCTTAGGATGTAGTCGTGCATGTATACAACACCCCAGCCACTTGAAGAGGGAGAACGAGGCAAAACCGGACATGTCGTATGAAGTCCAACCCACTGGCAGCACCCTGCTGAAACTCAAATTCAACGCATTACATCCTCAATTCAACCACTAGATCGTCTAACATCGAGGAGCTCTCACTGTCCAGTTCCCCTTGGTGTCCCTCTTGTCCAAGTTCGTGCTCCCCCTTCTCCATAAGCAAATGACCCACATCCATCAGCTTGTCTATGCAGAATTTACTAGATCGACCTAATTGTAGTTTGTGTGGGTGGTATTTCTCAAAGTATGCACATAGCTCTCCAAATGTCTTCACCATATTCGCTTCGCTCTTTCTTGTCGATAGGTGGGTATGCAAGAAGTGCCTCTGGAAGATTTTGTGAAGATTTCGATAGACTTGAATGAGTGGTGACTCCAAGAGGATTCAATCGATGGTGTGGTTTGAGTATTTACTGCCATTTATGACCTTCATGAATAGGTTGTTAAATTCCACACACCAATCAATGGCATGGAACTTTCCTTTTTTCCCAGTCGGATTGACAAGTATTGAATAACGGATGGCACGCCTAGGTTGATCAGAGTCATCGATTAGCATACATAGATAATGCTACAGGTCTAGACAACACATACTGCAAGCCCTCCGGATATACGAAATGTACATTCATCAAAAAGTCTGTCATGTGGTTTGCATACTTATGTTTTCCCGTTGCTTTGAAGACAAGTATCCATGCAATGATACAGATCTCTACATGTCCAATATCACCGGAGTTCATCGCATATGTAAGTTCTTCATATAGCAGCAGGTATTTGTTCAAGATTAATGCGTTCTCGTGTTGCATGTCGTGCAGGGAGCTGTGCTTTCGGCGTGCCTTCATGACTGCATGTGTTGTGACATAGTCCCAGGCAAGGATGTCCGTGATCTCTTTCAGCCGTGTAAATGTGGGTTCTGTGGTGGTGAAGGCATCAAGGCTCTGGATCCTCAGATCAATCTTCACCACCTCCTCAAGCCAACAGTTCAACCGTCAACAAATGCCACTGTAAGTGATTAATTGGTGCATTTGTCTGAATCCAGGCTTAGACTGGTAGTGACCAATGTCCATTGGTCATAGAATTGCAACGTTGTGCAGCAAACACGTCTCATCGCCCCTCGCCACAACCAGGTGAAGAAAGGCATGCCAGATCGCATCCACAGCAGCCATTTTCAAGTGGAAGAGTCCTGGCACAAAAATAACATGCTGACATCTTTTCCAGGGTGAGCTTTTTATTGCCCACCGCTGCAGGAGTGCTTGAACACATTCCCCCATTCCTAGATCCCCGTGAAATAGCATGACGTAGTCTGATGTGTCTGGCATGTCGGGACCATGAGTTTCCATCAGGTCTTGGATTCCGGCTTGGGCCAAGAGCCCAATCACTGACTCTATATTCCCAGATACAGTTGAGTTGACATACTCCATCGATCAAGCAGCAACGATTGGAGTTTTGACAACTGGAATCACCTCCACAATGTCCGGTTCCCCCAGCAGGTCCCGAAAATGCTGAAAACATTCTGGCCCATGCTCAATGAGGTCAGACAACATTCTCCAAGCATTGTACTGCCTGTGGCATGACATTCCCCCTGCACCCAGGTGCTTTTCATGGAGTCCCATTAAATCTCTATAGGTCTTTCCTGCCCGTCGTGCCGCTGGCCCTGTTGCCTTGATGCTATAGATGGATTGTTTCCAGAGCATGCGAGAGCAGTGGAGATCCTCCACCGTGGTCCCGTGCTGCAATGGAAAGATGATCGCCAAGGTGAGATGCTTTAACATGTCACTTGACTTTTCAGCGCACTGATCTGATGTTTTCAGGTCCACATCGAAGTTGTCGTATCCATAGGCCGCTAGTAATGTATGTCCGAGCACCTTCATGGTATGGCTGGCTTCTCGTGAGAGCAACTGAATCCCACTATTGATTGAGCTAAGGGATACTGACAATCCCATGTGTGCAAGTGTCTCGATGACTTTTTATCAAGTTCTAGCAGTAGAACAGGTCTACTACACATGAGTATTAGGATAAGTAAGAGAAGTAGTAACTCACCTCAGTTGATGCCAAAGAGGGTGGAAATGACTGAGGTGTCAATAGGTGAAGTACAGACATATATAGTGCTATGTGGTGAAGGCACACTCGTACCTCAATGGGAATGAATGGAACAGGGTGGAATGAACAGTGTAGTAATGTCTATAAGGGGACTACCAAGTTTGGAACTGTGGGTTCCGACACTTCCGGTAGTTCCAGTCAGTTCCGGTGGTTCCAGTGGTTCCAGCAATTCCGAAATCATAGGGTTTGACTGGTCATACCAGTCCCGGATCCAGAAGTGGTATTTTGTCACTTTTTGTGGCGCATGGGCTGATTGCAGAAAAATGCTGAGCATACTCTGTAAGTAATTTGCTTTCTGGTTTGCGTTTTGGATGATTACACTGACAAGAAGGACTTTTTTCTGCAAGGATGAGCTATTAGCTGAAATTTGGCTGGTATCTTGACCGCTACTCACAATTGTCACGATCGCTCACAATCTGTCCAGGCGCTGCGTTGGTTGCCCTCTTCATAGGTCACAACCCTTGAGTGCATTCCAATACACATCTGGCTCATTCATATCGTCGCCTTCTGCCATCCCAGGTGTCTCCATTGAGCATGGTGAGAGCGCTGTATCCAACATCTCCCAAAGACAAGGTGCATCCTCCTTGATAATGTATGCCAAATCTCTGATGCTAAATTCCTCTAGCTGCTTGATATTGGCATGCGAGATGTTGAAATGAAGCCTGCCAGCCTGTGTTGCAAGTCTTACAACCTTGCTCATATATGTTTCTATTGCCATTTTATTCGTGAGACCTTGTACTTTCTTTTTGCCAATATCTGAATATCTTGTAATGATTTGTATAATCTCGTCTATTTGTGACACAAAGTTAAGGACGACCAGATCACCATTGTATTGTCTGCTCAAGAGAAGACCAAGCACAAATTCACTGAAAGATATTTGCAGTACATGCATCATGCTCAGGAGTGTGCTGACTTTTTGGGAGTTATCCATTGCAACTAATAACCTAAATAAAACATATTGAATATTGGCAACTCTTGATGACCATGCTGAGGATGCCGGCATCGGAACATGAACCTTGGGAGACCTTTTGTGCCAGCCACTGCTGGAGGGTTCAAGGGATAAAGTTAGGCTGGGTTTGAAATATGCACATGATGTACTAAACAAGCATAAACAATTGTATTAGGATGCTGCCCTCATACCCTCCAGCACAAGGATGGGAAGGAGTCTGCACTCACTGCTGACTTGTGCAACCTAGTTGCTTAAGGTTGGGCGGTGTTTGATTTGATGTACAGCCACTCGGATTTATCCACCACTATACTACACACCCAAGTGAGTCTGAGCACTGGCGGACATGGGATGGAAAATGTTGACATAATAAATAAAATACGTAGTGTGACCAGTGGTGTGACATGTGTGGCATGGTGTGGGCAATGTCCAGGGCACGTCAGACGGAATGTGGCACAGCGGGGCGGGTGGGAAAACTGAAGTAAGGCAGCAAAAAAAAATGCTACTGAGGGACTCGAATTCACAACTATCCAAACAGGCAATTTGCTTGCTGGCCACATTGACCACTACATCATAAGTCCTTAAATATATTGACCTCACAATTGAATATGAGTAGTTGCTTAGGGACTTGGGAAAAATTTAGTGGCTATCTAGATCAGTCATGTGCATCATGGTTGTTCTCCCTTATGAATCCTCATTTTGCAACTATAGAGAATCAGTCCTGTGACTGATTCTGTATTGTAGTTGTCCTCCCCAACATCCTCCATAAATTTCACTAAGTCTCTAAGCAACTAGTCATATTC
>JBBPMO010001038.1:0-13172 GCA_038090315.1 Xanthoconium stramineum
GGGGCGGAGCTGTGTTTGAATTTCTGTATAGCCACTCGGACTTTGCCTATACTAATCTCATGTAGCCTCACACTCGAAGTTGACGGCGTGAAGGAGCCTGAGAACACCCTTGAGCCTCGCTACGACATCGCGTAGTGGAAGAATGACCATGAGGTTCTTTCAACCCTTTGGTATGCCTCATGGCATGAAATACTTACATGTGTAAAGAAATTGGAGTCAGATGAGGAAATTTGTTGCATTGCCAAGTTCTCTCCATGATGTTGGCTACTATCCTATCCAGTAACTTCGGCACTCCCAACAACTTCGGCAGTCACAAAAAGTCACATCAAGTCACATCAAGTCACACGTGCCAAAGTCAAACTCAGCTTGGCATATTAGAAGTTGGGACTGTGAGACTCAGACTATTGACATGGTATTCAGTGTTAGATGTTAGATGGTAGCCACACATGTCCTGAGTATTAGGTGGTGCATGTAGATAACAACAGATAACTGCCTGCATTGTGACGACACACATTTTGAGCCTTTGCAACTGCCCAAATCGATGGGTAAAGGCCACCTGCAAGGCCTTCTATCGCAGCCTGACTCGTAAGTCGAGTCTCAGGTTGCACAGTGCTTCCTAGACTTCTGGCTACTCCGACTGCTTGACCTGCAAAGCCAAAGCAGCCTGTTAGGACTCAGTACAGACTTGGCACAGCCGCGGCAACCCTCGGCAACTTGAGCTAACTTCAAGCACCGTTTCGGCACCATTCGGCAGGTGACACAAGGGCGCAACCAGTGTGACAACCAGCATTTGAGCTATCGAGCTCATTTCTGCCTCAATTTCACTCATTCAAGTTTGCAGTAACTCAAATTATGCTATAGATAGTGTCTATGTGTAGGGACAGTGTGGAACGACATGTTTTGAGAGACTGCCGAAGTTGTTGGGAGTGCCGAAGTTACTGGATAGGATAGTACCGTAGGGCTGCAGCTCCTGAAGGTTCTTTGTCAGCGCCCCCAAAACCCGGTCCCCGCGCGTGGTGCCTGGGACAATGTATCCAGACCCTTGTACGGCACTTCCCTGGAATTCCCATTCTGATTGATCACTGTGGAATAGCTCCGTGAGGCCAAGCATACATGACGTAAGTCCTCTCTTGTCCTGCTTCGCACGACGGTCCCACTTTCGACATAACGCGAGAAAAGTGAGTCATGTTACTCGTCTGCACGTGCCAGCCTGTGGTACCACAGCTTCAGCCATTCTAGCATGCAGGAACAGCAATCCGCAGTAACTGACGCTGGCAAGTCAATTCTCATAGCTACTGAAGCAACATGTCGAGCGCGTTTAATGTGGTCAGCCAACCAACTTGTGAAAGCAACCGTCATGCGGCTACAACCCATTAGGCACAACAAAGTTGAACGCAAGGTACTCAGTTTTACGTTTGGCATGGGTGGCTCGGACTCCGATAAGTTCGCATTCAAGCTCTCAAGGTTAGTAAGCTCTGATATCTGTTCGTCCCTGACCCAATGTACCAATGGCCGATTGTTCTCTCGTGCAGAAATCCTTTACGGATTTTTAAACCTATTATCGACTTATCGAATTGAAGCCAAGGTTCCAGTAGTTCGGTTCCCACTGCTTTCAGGAGACATATAGATGGTCAACTCGTGGCATGTCAACCTCCAGTTTCCATCCATTCTTGGTGGGATGGATGAGCTTTCAGTGCGAGGTACGTGCGTCGAAAGGGATGGATTTACCGAGATGCATGATGCTCACTGAAGTTATTATTAGTGGCTGGCAGCGTGTTTCAGTTCATAGGGCTCATCTGCACCGCCTGGCGAATTCACTTCCGTCTCAAAATTGGTCGTTTCTGGTGGGAGGATGCGTTGGCGGCAGTAGTGCTACTCGCTTGCCTCGCTACGTTGGTAGGAGAATGGACATACGTCCTCACATGTAAGCCAGTGACTAGTTACCAAGGTCTTGCTCGAAACCATTCCAAAGATAATTTAACATCAAGCACCGGATTTTGGTTCTATAGCTTGGGATTTAATACTATCGTCAGGTGAGCGCTTGTTTTTAGCAACCGTTTTCATCGTCATGTCTTTAACATGGGATTGTACGTGTCAAATAGAGCGACCCATTTGAGCATACTTTTCTCCATCATCCGCGTCATCCATGAAACCCATCTGCGCCGATTCGCCTACTTCTTCGCGGCGTGCGTTGGTAGCTTTTGGGTAGTTGTCGTCTCAGGAAAAATCTACCATTGTGCTTCGAATTCAAGTTGGCACCATGACGCTTCCCGGGCTTGTGGTGAGACGCCTCGGATTCTGGTTTTCGAGATCACATGTGAGTGAATCTTGCAAGACTGAAACGTCCAATGCAAGGAGTGCCATGGCTAACGGCTGTGTTGGTGACAGCTGATTGCGTGACGGTGGCGGTCCTGATTGCACTACCCCTGTGCTTGCTCTGGAGAGTCAAGCTGCCGACGGGTCAACGACGCATGATACTTTGTATCTTTGCATCTAGTGTCATCCTCGCGTTCGCAGCCATCTTCCACCTCGTCGGTCGTACCCTGAGCATCGGGACCCTCTTCATCGCTGGTATTGATTTTCAGGTACCTCGTGTGCTTTCTTATTCACCCCAATACTAACCTGAAACTGCTAAGATTGCAACCTCTATCATCGTGTGCAACTTACTCGTTGTCGTGACATGCGCATACCGCTTCTTGTGGATCAGTAACAGTCGTTCGAAAGACGTGACTACGTCGGAGATGGAGACAGATTCTGATGATTTCACGCAGCCGGTTAGAGAACCACTGACGCTAACCTCGATCGAGCTGGACCTACCGATACCAACGACTACGGAATACACCACGGGGATCACTGCACAAGATGATTCTTGCTATGTGGATGTAGTATAATTGCCTGTATTTTTAAAGGATGTATATATTATACAGATTTGTACTCTCCTTGGTTACTTGGATAGGTAGAATACGCAGAGATGGAACTGGACATACGACCCGTGTTGGTAACTCCCGCATTCCAAGCAAGTCGTCCTAGCCGCCAGCGCGCTGATAAGTCGGGCCCATGTACTTGCGCAATGTTGAGTGGATGTTTTGCAGATCGCCGAAAGTGATGTGAGACTGGGTTTTCAACTTTCTTTGATAGGCTAATCGCGCTAGCCATCATAGGCTAGAGCGCGGCGATCATGGCACGTCGAGGCTTTCCTTGAATTCGCATCAAAATTGGTCAAGCCTCAACAGAAGTTGATGAGACGTGTACGAAGTGGGAAATTACTTATGTAACGATTCGAATTGTTTCGAAATCCAGATGCTGCCAGATTTTCTCAAATGGCTCCGGGGAAAAGGTTCGAAAGAAGTTGACCAGACGAACCAAGATCTGCTCCCACGACAACACCACGGTAACTAGGGAGTTCCTGCACAACCGTGTCCACCGTGAGTCTCGGTTTCGCATCGCACCCGGTTCACGGTAGACATGTCATTCTTCAAATGGTCCAGTGAGTTCACACATCCTTAACTACTGCGGCCGTGAACTTGAATATTCATCATCTTCTCTACTAGTAGCTCCAGAACAATGAAAGGCGGATCGAATCAAAGTTGCCGCGACCCGCTAAGTACCACTAAGGAGTCGGCACGTCTTGCCGGGGTCGAGCCCCTGCGGTGGTCCGACGCGATCCAACCCTGATAGTCGCAAAATAAATCGGTTGCCAGTGAGACACGTCGTAAGTAAGTACTTACTGGGTGCTTACTGAAAGTTTGTCCCATTTGCCGAAAGTAGGGCCACCGTTCCAAGGTTTACATTACTTAGATGAGTCACGTATCGATATGACCACTGGCTTGTCTGGAAGGGCTTTCACAGTAGGTGGCCTGTCAAAAGAGTTCACTGTTGACATTGTGGGCAGTGCAGCACTCAGCTATTCCGTGGAAACAGAGGTAAGTACCTTGATCGGATGGGCTTGTCCCTTCAATGAGCAAAAAATTCGAAATGGAGCCAGGCTCGCATGCGCCACAGGGTATACACGGAAACGTCATGTTGGCACATTGTTGTTACGTGACCTGTGACGGTGACCCTTGATAAGTCATTAAACTCTTTGATGTCGTCCCTGCAAGAGAGTGTGCCGAGTTCCAGCGGGTACAGTACCCGACGGAGTGAACAATGAAGGAAATTTCCTTTCAATATTCTTGTAAGGATCGGGCGAATGTTACAGCTGTGGTTATTTCACAGAAGCCGCTGTGTGCTATATATAGCGCAATTGTCCAACGCATTTCCACTGTAAGGGTTCAGACGGAAAGTTCGACCATCTTCTCCCAGAGTCGCTGCCGAGAGCATTCTGCTTCTCTTCGTGCATCTTCGAGCTCAGCGATTGACAACATCCATGGCGGAAGTTGCACCTCCGGCAGTACCAATGTTGTTACTTGATAGCAGATCTCTGACCATCTTGTTTTTGAGAACCTCCGATACGACATTTTGTCGGCCAACAGGACTTGAGCTGGGAATCATGTTGGGCATTAGTACAATGTCGTGTTGTCGTCTGTCAGTACTAACATTCCCATAGTCTGGTCACCAGACTAACATTCCCATCCTACGTCCAGCCGCCAAGGCCCGTGATCCACGACACATCACTTGGGGGCTCTCCCCCGGGCCGACGAAAATGAGGACCTGACTATTGCTTTGGGTATGGTGAAGACGGGACATTGATGCTGTACAGTGTACACGGTGCAAATTCCGAGTCGGACATTTGTTGGTCTTTAAAAAGGTAAATCGAGCCCGATGCGATGCCTCAGGCCGCGGGCAAAATAGCAAAGCTGCACTTCCGAGTGGATGGAAGCTTCTTCAGACCTGACCTGACCTGATACATCTCTTAAAGCTGTCCATTGTTGCATGTCGCAAAAAGCTGCCTTGTGGGTACATGAAATGGTCACAACCAAACCGCAAGACTTGCAGCTCGAAGCCACTTTTTCATCATCCGTAGGTCGTGTGGCAAACCTAGCGCACACATCTTTGCAAAGCTGCTGGATTTCCTTCAGAATTACACGACCGAAGGTACATGAATTAGCCTTCTTGGTGGAGAGTATAAGGGGATATGTACGAACCAATACTATCAGATCTGTCGAAGCATCATATTGTCGTGCATCGTTTTCAAGAGCGCTCCGGGACGCATGTCTGAATTTCTTGGACCGCTGGATTCCAACAACAGATGGTACCGATCTTTATCTGCCTCACCGGCCCAATCAAAATCGATGAGGTATATACGCCACGGAGTGTCGATGTCCTTAACGGCGGTGGATTTCGGAGAGGTGGCGTCATATGCTTTCGTGGTAAGGATATTTGAGCCGCAGACGTCGCCATGAACAAGGTTCTTGTCATGGAGCACGTTGAGTGCAGCTTCTATTTGTTTGGTGACAATATTCGGGATCTCCTTGTATCCAAACACTTTTCGGACACCCGACCCATCAATGGATTCCATGACCACCATATGCACCCCTCCCCGTAGTTGAGCATGAAAGTACAGCTTGGGTGCTAGACCCACCTCTGCCACGGCGCGGTGAGCATCGAGATTGTACTTCGCACTGAACTTGACGACAACACGTTGTCCATCGTAAACCGCATGGAATAAAGCACAACGAGGATGACAATAAGATTTTCCGTGGATAATACGACTTTCGAAGACAAGATTAGGGATATCTGAATTGGCCAAGTAGGCGGGCCTAGGGAAGAGACGTTGGTGGTCTTTGATCGTCGGGTCATGATGATACTTCAGTGTTTTGTATCTGTTTCGCAACTTGCCCAGTGCACCTCGGAAGATATCGAAGATTTTTGCAGTATCGTAGATATCGCTCGCCTTGCAGGGGCCACCACCCAGATAGATGTAGTCGGTAAACAATTCATAGTTGTACACGCCGGTGAGAATAGAGCCACCGAACGATATATAGGGTCCCGAGATAAATAAGTGAAGGCAGGGGCAACACGTCATGTTACGGATTGCAGCATACTGAACACACACATGTCGGTGGTGATTTATACGATTGGATAGAGCGAAACATGCCTTGGGCTCAGATATACGCTTGAGCAGCGTAAGGGCTCCTTGAAGGTCTGCGACGCCACCTAGACCTAGCTCGTTCTTGCAATCGACGTGCAAATATATTGCACCGTTTTCTTCAACGCTGGCACCGGTCTTCACGGTGGCGGAGGAGGGACCACGTCTTTCTAACTGGACACCAAGAAGGGATTCAATGAGCGGGTACAAAGCACTTTCACGCTGGGAATCGGAGTCATATATCTCGAGAGACCTGACGGCAAGTTCACTGAGTTTAGCCAAGATGTCTTCGTTGTCTGGGCGGCTCGAGAGACAGGCGATGTCGTCCACCATTTCTGCGAATACTTCTTCGTAGATGGTGATCGGAGGGCCATCGCGATGCGGACGGCACCAGTTGTGAACAGGGTACACGTCATTAATTTGTAAAGCGGACTTGCAAGCCAATGAAGGTTCCCATGTCTCTGAAGAAGCTTGTTGGAGTATTTTTTGATGGTCTGAAAATGGTCGGACGGTTATTATGGTCGTGTGCTGAATACGTACCGTGCTCCTCTCCAGGCGGGATGAACTCGAGTTGATCTGGCGAACGGTCGATGACTTTGCACTGGGGTGCAGACAATGGACAAACCTACCTGGATGGCGCCGAATAAAGAATTGGATTACCTTATCGTCTTCTTCGTCACAAAGGTCGAGCGAGAGGATCCTGTCGCGGTCGTCCGGGTACTCGAGGCGAGAAGCGACGGCAACAAACTGTTCAGAAAGGCTGTACCAAATTGATGTAGATTTGGTCGCCGAAGCAACGTCCTAGATTTGATGGTCAGCTTACGATGAAGTTAGCTCGACGGCATGTACAATACCTTGGGGAGAAATGCAACCTGCGCGTCAAGGCCAGAACCAGGACCAGCATGTTTATGAAAGTCTGCGAGGATGTCGTGCACATCGGAGTGATCATACACTACAAAATCCTCTGGACGGAGGTAACGATTCTGTGGATCTGGAACGGCATATTTGATCACTCTGCAGGGCGACATTTTGAATGAGTGGCTGCAGCTGAGGGGCCTGATAATCTTATCGAGGTATTTACTCTTGTTTGTCTCTAGTCCCCAAGAAGCTTTATCCCGCTTCTGAAACAGGGCACCACGAAAATGAGTCCCACCATATTTTTGGGAGTGCAACCCGCTCGTAATGGAGAAAATGTCCCAAGCTGGTGGTTTTTGAATCATCGAACTGAACGCGATTCCCGCTCTCCACTTCACCGTCAAAACTGCAAGTGCAATGATGATCAAAATGGAGTGTCGGGCGTTCTATGGTGGACACAAGCTGTTGGTCGCTAATCGCGGCGAGATAGCAGTCCGGGTCATACGCACAGCAAAGCATCTAGGTGTACACACGGTCGCCATCTACAGCACCTCAGACGCTCTATCTCCCCACGTTTCGCTGGCCGACGAAGCCGCCCTTCTAAAGGATGCATCCCAACTCTCTGACGGACAACCAGAGTCCAAGTCGTACTTGTCACTCTCCGCGATCATCACTGTGTGCAGAGAGAGACATGTGACGATGGTTCACCCTGGATACGGCTTTCTTTCCGAGAACGTAGACTTTGCTCGGGCGGTTGTGGATGCTGGAATGATTTGGCTGGGTCCTCAGCCTGATGTCATTCGCGCCATGGGTCTTAAACACGAAGCGAAAGTTCTGGCAGCCGAAGCTGGCCTACCTCTGGTTCCCGGTTCGCAGGGACTAGTTAGCACCGAGGTGGACGCCCGAAGAATCGCAGGCAAGATTGGTTTCCCAGTCATGCTCAAAGCGACTGCCGGAGGCGGCGGGATGGGTCTCGTCATTTGCAAAGATGAAAACGAACTCTCAGCGCGGTTCGAGAGCACAAGAGAACGTGCCGAGGTCAGTCGTCCAAAGTCATTGCCAATGCTATGCGTCTAAACTACCAAGACTCTATTTCGACACGAAGGGGTTTTCATTGAACGGTATTATGCGTGTGCGCGGCACATTGAAGTACAGGTGCAGTCCACAAGGTTCGCAAAAGAGGTCAAACCACTGATGCTCTCTGCAAGATTTTTGGAAATGGAATTGGCGACGTGGTTCACATGGGCGAGCGCGAGTGTAGTATTCAACGCAGGCATCAGAAAGTAATTGAGGAGACACCAAGCCCATTCTTCTCCCGTTATCCGAAGCTCCGCAAAGATATGTGTGATGCTGCGGTACGCCTATGTCGTTCCATCAAGTATTCCTCTGCAGGTAGTCGTGAGATCGCGGTTCGGAACCATGCAAACACTGAAATTTTTACCCTCAGGGACCGTCGAATTCCTTGTGGATGACAAAACTGGTGATTTCTTCTTCCTCGAAATGAATACTCGAATTCAAGTGAGTCCACGAGTTTGCATCTAAAATACTAAATATAATCATCCACTATAGGTCGAACATTCGATTACGGAGGCGATCCACCCTGGTCTTGATCTTGTGGAATTGATGATCGCGCAGGGGGTGGCAGAGCGAACAGTGCTTCGCGGCCTCAACCTGGACAGTCCCACACTTTCGCAGAGTATATTTGATTCAAATTTGAGCAAAAGTGCCACACATGCCATCGAGGCCCGTATTTACAGCGAGAACCCCGCTGACGCATTCCGGCCGTGTGCTGGCGTGCTTCAACAAGTTTACCTTCCAGAACAAGAGTGGCTGCGAGTCGATCATTGGGTTCGACTTCCTTTGTCCGTCGTTCTCTCGGTCCCTGATATCCTCATAGATCTCAACTGGAGTTAATGTTACGACCTTCTTCGACCCTCTCCTGTGCAAACTCATTGTGAAAGGCAACACCAGGGAGGAAGCTGTGATTCGGCTGCAACGAGCTCTATCTACCTGCAAGATCTTTGGACCTCCCAATAATGCTCCATACTTGAAGACAATTTGTGAGAGCACAACCTTCAAGAATGGTGAAGCGACGACGGCATTTCTCGATACATTCGAGTATACCCCCAGGTTTGCGTTTATTTTACCATTGTTCCTGCGATCCCATCACTGACATAATAGCAGTGCGTTCACAGTCGTTGCAGGTGGTGTAGAGGCGACAGTCCAAGACCTTCCTGGGCGGCGTATCGGACTTGGCATGCCACAAAGCGGGCCTATGGATTCCCAGGCGTTCAAAGCGGCCAACCTCCTCGTTGGGAACAACCCAGAAATCGAGAGCCTTGAGCTCGTCACGCTTCCCGGTGTGGGGTGCAAGTTCACATTCCACGTTCCGTGCGTAGTGGCCGTGACTGGAAAGGTGGTTACAATCAAGGTCAACCGACAGCCGGTACCGATGTGGGCTCGTCTTGTCGTCCCCGCCAAAGGAACGTTGGAGGTCGGAGGGGGAGCAAGCAATGGATTCAGAGTGTACCTCGCTGTTCGCGGCGGGTTCCCTGAAGTTCCCCCGTACCTCGGATCAAAGTCTACTTCGATGGGCTTGGGTGGTTATCAGGTAAGTCCTTGTTTCATCTCATTCGTCCTGAACCAAGCAGAGTCTTCTTCCGTCATAGGGAAGGGTACTGAAACCCGGCGATCAGATCGCGCTGGGCAACTGTGCGCCAAATTCTGACGAAGTAGGGAACCTGGTTCCATTCGTGCTACCGACAACCCTCGTTCCAGTATACCCCAAGGACTGGATTGTCAACGTCCTCCCTGGTCCGCATGACGACGGGGAATTCCTGACACCAGTCGGAAATGCTTCTTTCTACTCAACGAAATGGACCGTTAGTTCATCCAGCAACCGTATGGGAATCCGCCTGCAAAGCAAAAACAGGATACAGTGGGCTAGGGCTGACGGTGGCGAAGGAGGATCGCACCCTAGCAACATCCTTGATAACGGCTATGCGTTAGGGACCGTCAACCTAAACGGAGATACGCCCGTGATTCTCACTCAAGAAGGACCTGATATGGGGGGATATGTCTGTGCCTGTACAGTTACGTCTGGCGACTCGTGAGTACTTGTGTTACTTAGGGATTACGTGGGTTCTATCCCCATCCTGACCCACGAACGCAGGTGGAAATTAGGTCAGTTGAGCCCTGGAAGCACGGTGACGTTCAGGCGTATATCTTGGGCGGATGCGCAAATAGGTACAGAGGCCGCAAGACTGTGGACTGAAGACGTGCAATCTGCGATTTCGGGGGTTGCTGTCCTACCGCGCGCTGAACCTAGCTTTGAAGACGAGACTAAACACCTCAGTCCCATCCTCCACACAGATGCGTCCCCTGCCGAAAGTCGAAGACCCTCAGTCACCTTCCGTCAGGTAAACCTCCTCCCTTGTGTCCATCCGAAGCAATCCTCATAGCGCGGAATAGGCAGGCGATTCTGCTATTCTCATCGAGTATGGAGGGATGAAACTCGATTTCGACTTGCGAGCACGCGTCCATGCACTCGAGACGGAAGCCCGACAATACAAGGTGAATGGGATATGGTCTTTTGCCCCTTGTATCAGATCGACCATGGTAAGCGCTTTTTACGAAATCTCTGTTGCAACAGCACCAACCTACCATATCAGTGTCATTTCGATCCTGCAATCATCTCTCAGATGGACGTCCTCAAGTTCTTAGTAAAAGTCGAGAACTCACTCCCAGATACGATGGTTGATATTGAGTTCCCGGGAAGGAAGATCGTCTTTCCCATTGCTCTTGACGATCGCTGGAATCGGGAGGCCCTCGAAAGGTACATGAGCACCACTCGAAGCAAGGCCGTATACCTACCGAGCAACATCGACTACCTTGCAAAGAATAACGGTCTCGAAGGCGGCGCCACAGAGGCATTGGAGAAACTAATGGGGTCCGGCTGGGTATTGGAACGACTTTTTCCACGATTTTGTCCCTGCTGACAAACGGTTCTGGTAGGTCGTGTTTGGCGTTGGATTCTACTTGGCCTGCCCTTTCTTAGTACCAGTCAGTGCTACAATGCCATGGCGACAATGCCATACTGAAGCGTTCTCCAGATTGATCCCCGTTGCCGTCTCGTTGGGCAAAAGATGAACCCGTCACGGACCTATACCCCTAGCGTAAGTTCCCAATTACCAAACGGTGTATCGTTTGTATTTATACGTCGGCCCAGGGTGCTGTCGGAATTGCTGGACCTGTCGCAGCTATATACCCTGTCGTCTCCCCAGGAGGATACCAGCTCTTTGGAAGGACCCTTCCAGCTTGGCAGACTTGGGGGAAGGGCGCAGATTTCAGTCCAGAGCGTCCGTGGTTACTCCGGCCGTTTGATCAGGTACAATTCGTTTCAAGGTCGCCTAAAGTATCACTCTCTGACCCACTGATAAACAGATTTCATTTGTGCCTGTTAGCGAGGATCGTTACATAGAGGTCAGGCTTGTCGTTGTCGTTTAAATGACGCTCTCGCTGATGGCACGAATTCCAGATGGAGCAAGAGTTCAATGCCGGACAGTACAAGTTTGAGGTACTGTTTATGTCGAGACATCGGTCTTTTCAATCCGAGTCTGACGACTACCAGATCGAACCGACCGTGTTTTCAATGGCGACCTACACGACCTTCATCAAGGCCGTCGCTGAAGAAGTCGCCCAGTTCACAGAGAAACGAGCAGATGCTGTTGCTCGTGTAGGAGCTAGGTGGGATGCCAACACTATTCGAGATAGCACGCCATTCAAGCATCTTTTTTCGCAGAGAAAACATACTGCTTCAAGAGTGGTTGGCTCAGAAGGAGCTCGAAGCATCCGGCGGCAATATAGGTGAGTCGTTCGAGAAATACCGGGATGCTCTGTATTGATCGGATAGTAGAGTCCACCGAAGCCAACGAAACGTCAGACTATGCACATATCCCCTCATCCATGTCTGCCTCAGTCTGGAAGATCCAATGCCAGGTCGGACAAATTATCGAGTCGGCGGACGAAGTAATGATCATTCTCGAAGCTATGAAAACCGAAATCAATGTACCTGCGGGAGAGGAGAATGTTGGAAAGGTGGTAAGGAGATTGGGCAAAGGAGTTCGGGAAGGGGCGAGTGTGCAAGCAGGTGACCCATTGGTGTGGGTGTCCTGAGCGCTCTATGGATTGAACAGCTTGAAACTACGTCGTACTAACGGACACTTGTGACCATTTCCCATCAACCAAACAAAAAACAGTTCCATATATATCTGCATCCTTGAGATTGGAAGCAGGACCTAACTTGTCACGAAGAATATGTTGAATCTTTACGGGCGAGATCTCCGGTGTGGTCAGTGAATTTTTCAGCGCGAACGATTGCAGACTTGGAAGGAGACCGCCGACACACTTCAGGACCGAAGAAACGTCCTAAAGAATAGGTCAAGCAACCGCTCGAGCTCGAAGAAGACGTCCGACTGACTGTTGTGGGCTTCTTACAGATTCCGGAATAGTGAAAATCGATGTGCAGTGTGAGTGAACGAAGGAGAGGCAAGTTCATGCTAGATATGTCTTTGACTATTCCGCGAACCATTGGACGAGGGATGTCAATGAAAAGCCTCAGCACTTCAAGTGATCGGAGGACTTCCAAGGGGATGCCAGAATAGTACCGTTGCACGGTCTCGGTGGATATCGCGCGTCCCTCGGGACGATAAAAGTGGAGCTCTCTGAGAGCAGACAGGCTGACCCAATCAACGACTTTGGCGAACCTCAAGTCCATAACAAGAGTGCGTAAGCACCGTGCGTCGATGGCCTTGAAGGGATTGGTTCCGTTACAATAAGTCAGGTGGAGACGAGACACCTTGAGCTTGGCCTGCCGCCCATCTAGTGTGAAAGGACCACGGAGAAATGTACACCGATTAAACGAGAGTTCATCAAGTGACCCTAGGGTCTTGATTGCGAACCAGTGGTCATAATCCAGAGCGCTGTTGGAAAACTTGAGCTCGCGGATGTTTCTCATGCGTGCCGTCAGTTCGGCTGGCCACCGGCTCTTGCAAGATCGCCAGTCCCAGTCCGTGAAATGGCAAACTCTCACCATTTTGACGAGGGAGAGTGCGAGATGCTGCTTTGCAACGGCGTCCGTGCACAACGCCCCGAGAATGGTACCATGAAGCCCGGAGGACCTCTCGGCGTCGTTGCAAGAAAACTCCACGTATTCAAATATGTGTGGAAGGCAGACACCGGCGAAGAACCTGCAAACACGAGACAGAGTGGACAATGTTTCGAGTTCTTC
>JBBPMO010001039.1:0-13152 GCA_038090315.1 Xanthoconium stramineum
TCACTTCCAACCACACCTTATTCCCAACTTTCCAAGAGGAAAAGTTCTGAGTGTTTTGTTCCTTCATGATCTGGTGAGTAGTTTCATGTGCAGCTATGGCTTCTCTTTGAGCTTCTTTCAGGGTTGTTAGATGATTTTCCAGGGCTGGAAGGAAGGTTTTTCTGAGGGGTGAATACACTCTGGATTCATACCCATGTAGCAAGGAGAACAGTGAAACTTTAGTGAAACTGTGAGGAATGGAGTTATGGTGAAACTCAGTGGTGGAAAGGAAGTCCATCCATTTCTGAGGGTTGTTGGCACAGAAGATGTGAAGATATGTCTCAACTTCCTGATTGGTCCACTCAGTTTGTCCATCTATTTGAGGATGATATGTGGTGGAGAGCTTGACATTGTAGTGGAGGAGTTGTGCTAATTCTCTGCCAAAGGCAGATGTGAACTGTGGCCCTCTGTCAGATACCAGGGAGTCATGGAGACCAAATCATTTGAACACATGATGGAGGAAAAGTTTGGCTACTCCAGCAGCATCTATGGTTTTTGAGCAAGGGATAAGAATGACCCCCTTTGTAAGGCTGTGGTCAACCACAACCATTAATGAGTCATATCTATTTTAAGGAGGGAGATCTGTAACCAGGTCAACTGAGAGCTATTTGAAAGGCAGGGGCAAAGATGATAGGATGGGGGCAAGTGAGGGGTGAGTAGGATGATGATTGACTTTGTTCTGTTGGCATACAGCACACCTAGAAATAAAGGCATTGATAAACAAGGAGAGGCCAGGCCACCAGAAGTCTCTTTCTAGCAGGGCTTTGGTTCTGAAGCATCCAGCTTGTCCAGTGGTGGGGGAGTCATGTATGGAGCAGGTAATGGCATCATTCATGAGTGGGAATGTATGTACATGTGACCTTTGAAGTACAAATGGCCATTGGTCATGTGCCAGTCATATTTCATTGAGTGAGGAAACAGGGTAGAGCCAAGTTTCAAGGCTTTGAGGACTTGAAGTAATAGTTGGTCCAACTAGGTAAAGAGTCAAACTTTCTGAGCTAGGGCAAGGTCTAGTGCTTGGATGATGACAGGTTCTGGGCAGATGGCCATCTCCTGAGTGATGTCTACATGATCTCACCTGGACAGTGCATCAGCAGGGGCCATCTTGGTTCCAGGAGTTATATGCCACTGTAGGTCAAAGTCTTGGAGGAAGAGGGACCATCTGGCTTGTCATCTGGACAGCTTTCAAGAATCCTTGACATAGGAGAGGTTTTTGTGGTCAGTGATAATGGTGACTGGGTGTGTGGTTCCTTTGAAGATATTGGCACTATTCTTTCAAGGCCAGGATTACTGCAAGTAGTTCACAGTCATAGATGTTGTAGTTGCATTTGGGCAGAGGAAAAGGTGCAGGAGAAGTAGGCACAAGGATGTAGGTCTGAGTTTTCATCCATCTGCATGAGAACTGCTCAAGCCACTAGTAGTGAGGCATCAGTCATGATGGAAAAGAGGCAAGTTATATTTGTGATTTGAAGGACTGGTGCAGAGGAGAAGATATGTCTGAGGTGTTTGAAAGCCTCCTGTTGAAGTTGAGTCCAGGCCCAGGGTTCCCCTTTACAGGTAAGCAGGTTAAGGAGGGCAGCAGAAGTTTGGGATGAATTTCCTGTAAAAATTTGCAAACCCAGTGAATGACCAGAGACTGAAGTGGGGGGTTTCCACTTCTTTATGGCTTTCAACTTCTTTTCATCCATCTTGATTCTCCCCATGTCTGATGATCATGCCAAGGAACTCCATGTGAGGGGCATCAAAATGCATTTGGAGAGTTTGATTGACAATCCATGTTCTCAAAGGCATTGGGACACTCATGGTGGAGGGCAACATTGTCCTTGGTGTGAATTCCCAGATCATCCATGTAGATTTTCAGCCATTTCTCCCTTAGCATGTCTGTGAAGATGTGATTCATAAACAATTGAAATGTGGGAGGAGCATTACAGAATCTGAAGAACATAATGGTGGGTTCAAATAGTTCCATGGGAGTGGTAAAGGCAGCCTCCCATTGGTCTTCCTCCTGGATGTGGATATTGTTGTATTCCCATCAGATGTCAAATTTGGTAAACAGGGTGGACTCTTTCATGTCATCAATAAGTTCAGAGATGAGGGGGAGAGGGTAGGCATTTCAGACTGTATGGAAGTTCAGGTAGTGATAATCTTGGAATGGGTGTAGGGTCCCATCCTTCTTTGATACAAAAAAGAAGGGAGAGGCTTGGAGGAATTTCAAGGGTACTACTATTCATCCTGTTCTGAGGTGTTCATACTTAGACTTGCCCAAACAATATTGTGTGGTACTGGTTTCCTTGTTACAATCAAACATCCACTAAGTTATATATGACATCACACTATACAATAAGTCCTTGTTCATGCAAAGATCAAGAACCACATGATGATCTGTTGTCTAGCAAACATCTGCATAGATATGGAATAGATTGCTTGTATAAGGACATTTATGCACACAACAGAGCACCATGAGAAGCAAAACCAGCTGACTGAGTTGAAACAAGCCTAACTGAAGATGAGTAGCTGATGCATCACTGATAGCATTGTTTGGGCCAACCTAACAGAAGAAAAAACAACAAATAAGACTAAAAAACTTGATCAGCTGGCAATAAGAGCTTGTGATGGTGCAGCACAATGTAGGAATGGAATAGAGTGATGATAATATGTTATATACTAGACATGCTAAAGGAATGACAAGAATATTCCCAAAGATAATGCAAGCTGTTCAGGATTGACATTAACGAGATGGTAATGCCAGCAGAAACAATGTTCTTACAAATAGATAGCAAACATGACAACAACACACATCATGAAGATGAAATCAAAGATGCTAGAAAAATGGGGAGGCCAGATCACAGAATGCTTGAATCCTTCTTCAAGGCATTGGATAGAATGGTTTCCTTCACCACTAGAAATACTAAACAAATGGATGTCTGTTGCTTGAGTGAATGGACTTGGGTGGTAGCTTGACCATGTACTCCATGAATGTGCCATCTTTGTGGTTCTCCTCTATATCTACCAAAGCCCCATGATGACCCAAGAACCTTGACCTTTACTTCAAGATGTCCAAACAATGGAGTGTGATTCCCCCTCAACTTTTTGGTGGCATTTGTGAACTGCAGAGATACTAAACAATAATGTAATTGTTAGCATGAAGTTGCAAAGCCTGAATGATGGTATTGCTTACAATCAGGAGGCTTGATGACTTGGTAGGAATGGTCAGCAGAGGAGTGTTGCACTAAATGGTAAACAGTTTTTGTGGATTCAATGTACAACCTATTTTTTGGGTCTTTGCATTTCTGCCTGCTTTGCTTGATATATGAATGTATTGCTCTCCTCAGATATTGTTGGTTGTGCAATTGGCCATTGAATTTCACGTTAGTAGGGGAAATATTCTGGTCTTGGGAAGGTCATGATGAGGTTTTGAAAAAAGAGCTGCTACTGGGATCAGCCAATATTTTTGATGGCAAGCTGTTCCATAGCACATAAAATTGAACTGATAAGTAATGAGTTAGCATCAACATTGAGATTGAGGTTGTTAGGTTGTGATCTATTTGCCTAAGCTATATCTATTGATCTAACAAAGAGTGGTCACTGCAAATGAGGGGAGCTACAAGTGTGAACTGGTCACAACCACTGCAGCTACTTGAAAGTGGGATTTGCAGTTATTCAAGTCTAGACACCTATCAGAGATGAATAGTCTGCCTGTGGAGTCAATTATTGATTAGGCCTAATAGGAAGATATGTCACACCTAAGATCACAAATGCAACAGAAGCAGCAGGCAATGTTTTGAAGAGCTATGTGCATATGATCCTTCTATCACTGCATCAGAATACATCAATGTGCTGCTACCCCTTCCTAAATTGGATGAATCAGATTGTTGGTAGGACAGTCTCCCATCTTCTGATAAGTCCTCCATTGGTGTTTTATTCCAAATATTTAATACTCATTGTTATCTATGAGCTTAAGGAAATCCTCACCACCTCTGTAGTTGCAGAAACATCCAGCAGAAGATGGTGACTTGCTACAGCAGATGACTCCCATTCAGGTCCATCCAAACATTCCAGTCACAAAGGCAAGGCCAGGGAAGTCTTCACATGCCCATTGGATGTGGAGTTCAAATTCAAAGCACCAGAATCATCCATTGTTTTCTTGTGGTGTACCATGTGTTTGTTCAGCATGCTAATGAGCTTGCAAAGTTCATTGATGGTGAGGGATGTCATGGTGATGATGGATTGGGATCACACTGAGGAATATAATGGTGTGATGGATGACAGTGTATTAGAAAAACAATGGCCAGTGTGAAAGCATACTATTCTTCTGGGACCACTAACATTTACTTTAGCCAAATTCTGAACATGACTCTGATAAGCCTGTCATATCAAATGTAGCAATTAATCTTAGAGCAAGTGTGCAAACAAGGAGTATCTGAATATTCTCTTGTAGGCAGGGGGTATCTCTAATATGCTATTCAATAGAGTTCTGCAAAAGTTGTCCAAAAAAGCAGTGGTAGAAGTGTATATGAGCAACACAATTCAGGAGGAATAAATCATTAATGGATTTTGACTTAACTACCACCCACCTGGCCAACCAGAAGATTCTTGCCCATAGTTCTGTTCTAAGATGTGAATGCACTGTTTTCTGTCAAAGTGAAGGTTAGAAAAGTGGGCAGCAAGGTGCTTAGAGCAAATGATTTATATTGTAGGACATGGGCAACTGGGCCTTTTGTTCTCTGCCAATATTGACTTTTTGAATATGTCCATGTCTGGATCATTGATTTTAAACTGCATATCTTTTTTATCATGAGAATTTCATTCACTTTTGGCAAGAAAATTCAGCACCATGGTAAATGTTTGTAGGGAAGCATGTGATCATTTGACAAATCACATATGTACTACTAGAAGAGCTGGTCACCCCCTCTTGCAATCTATTCTGACCTCTAGCCACATTAGGCAATGCTTCACTTTCAGAAGATAAAGAAGATAAGTTATGCCCAGACTGCCTCAGCTAAAAAATAATTTCCCCATTACTAACTCATCTGCTTCTGTCCTGTATTGCCTTGAGTTGAGCATGACCCTACAAATCATGGCCCTTTTACATGTTGTGTGTCCGTAGCATGACATCAACAGAACCTCTCTTTTCTGGGATCAGCTGATGGCTTCTCAAGTACAGGATCATTCAGTGGCTCATACTGACATTTACACATCCTTTACCATCCATTTCCTTGAAAACATCTTCTGAATGCTGTGGTAGGTCTAGGGTTTCTCCCAGCAAGTCTTGCTGTAAGGATGAGGAGTCCTGGACACTAAGGGTGACACTTATCCAGAAGTAGCACATGTGCAAACCCAGGTGAAACCAGGTAAGACTGGAAAGGGAAAAGTGAAGTGAGCTACAGATAAAAGAAGAGGCATGGGAGAAAAAGGAGGAGGGATGTGTGGAAAGGAAAGGCCAAGGCAATGATGGAGCAGCCCCTGGCAGGAGCAAGAGGGATTCACATGAATATGCTTCTTAGGTTCATCCTCATCAGTAGTAAGAATGCCAACTGCATCTGCACAAGAAAAAATGATGTAGGATCATGAAAATCCAGTGAGTATCACAAAGTTCTGATGTGGATACATTTGCTTGCTTGGTGACTTGATTGTGTGCCCCATGAGATATTGCTCTATAATATTGACTCAAGCTCAGCAAGCAAAGGCAGACCATTCCACAGAAGATGCAAGAACTGGCTGGGATTGTGAGCACAAGGAAAGGAGACTCTACAGGTGATTATGATGTCAGGCATCCAGCAGTAATTGTGGTGGATGGGATGGAAATGCTCCTAACTAAGTCTAATAGAGTTTGAGGTAGACATCTTGGTAATCTAGATTTGAGGAGTGATAATATTGCTGATTTTGTGTCCTACAGTCACATTCATGTGGTCAACAAACCCTATTTTGTGCCTCCTGCACAGAATTGGATCTGCCAAAAGACATTTGGCACTGCTGTAATCAAAAAGGCCTTTGAGACCACTCAGAATATGGTAGCTGTCAGGTAGGTGAGCCACCCAGAGCACTCCCAAGAATAGCAATTGTCCTACTGTCTGGTGGGTGTATGATCTTGACAAAGACTTGTTGCTACTGGGTACAATCCAGAAGGGATGTGTTCACCTTGGCCTCCTGTATTCACAATCACTGCCAGATGATCAATCAATACAGAACCCACTCAGTGGTTCCCCCTTTTGGACCAGGTTATATTTGACTTTGTTATGTAATGAATAAGTCAGCACAACAATGCATGAGTTCCAAATATGGTGTATGTCAAGATGAACATGCAGCAATGAGATTTTTGAAACACCTGACTCAGTGCATTGTCTTCACAACCCTGTCAAGGGTATGCTCAGGGACACCCAATTGCATTCATAAGGGTTTGTGGCATGACAAGAAAATGTCTTCACTCTCTACTCCCACATGTTGAACACCAGTGTACACTTACTACACTTTTGATCTACATTTCTGTATATTCTGTACCCAGTTCCCCCTCTAAATTGATGACTGCAGGCAGTATACTTAATACAACACCTGCAAGAGGTACCTGAGGTTATCATAAAGCTGCTTTGGGCTCATTCTCTGGTGTCAGACACTGACTGGAGAGTCATCATGTCTCCCTGTCACTGCAGGCAGCAGGATCTTTCTTGACTTCCTGTGGGATACTGCAGGAGTTTCTCAGTTGTCCTCCAATGAGTCTTTATAACAAGCCATATCCACCTCTCCAGCCTCTGCTCATGGTATTCCTTAATACAACACATCCACATAGTGGGGTCAAACACTGAAGAGTCACTATATCTCCCTGCCATGCAGGCAGCACCCTGCCTTGTTACACACTGTACATTGTTGTAACCTAATCTAATTTCACAAGGTGCATCTAAGGATGTCATTCAAGGTCCGATTGTACTAAACGTGATAATAGATGGTCATGATAGTCCACAATCCATGTACTCTGCTGAGACACTGGCTGGTATGGCTTGTCACCAGATCTTCATATGCAAGGATATTGTAGGGCCTTTCATGGGCTACTTTCCCAGTGAATGCACCCTGATTGTGCCCTAGGGGCCTGGAAGTTGATGCACCCTGGTGAACAACACCCACTGCAAAACTGTCATGCTCCATGGAGAGCTCCATATGCCAGTGAAACTGTGGAATCCTATGTGCTGATCCACATGATAGCCACAGTGAAATGACCTCAATTGATTTTATTTAAACGCATTTATGACTTTAATTCACATTGTAGATGTCTTCATTTTGTATATTATAATTCCTCACTAAATATAACAACTAAGAGAAAATATTCAAATGAGTAACAAACAAGCATCATACACAGACTAAACGAACCAAAAGAGGCTACAGTGCTATTCAAGCCAAGGCAAGGATGTGAACCCAAGTTTTGCTCTTGTTCACACTCTGTTTCTATTTAGGCTCACCTCTTACTCACACAACCAAGGCTGTAGAACCTATGCCTCACACCATCCATGAAACACTTAATCACTTTTTTCGCTCATAAGATGAGATGCACCTTTAAAGGGATGTTATTTCCCAACAATTTCAGGCCTTGAGTATTATGGAGTGGAGACAAACACAACCATGGGGTGAAGCAAATGAAAGGCTGTTGACAACCTCATCAACTGTTTAAATCTCCTTGCTGCATCCAATTGTCATCAAAGAGACCCACAATGTACTCTGCTCCTCATTCTCAATCCAATTTTCCAACAATGCAATACAACAAAGAGTGAGAAACGAAGTGCCCTCACACATGCCCTTCCTCATTTTGGGCCGCCTCCACCTGCCAAAGTTTATTAAAATGTATGCCAATGATGGCCCAGGGCATGTTTGAGTAAACATTTGATTTCTTAATGGTCTTGCAATTTCAGCAATTCTCCTAGTAGTTAGTATTTCATAACATTTATTTTGTCAAATGGCCATGTGCTTCCCTACAAACAGCATGGTAATGTGGTTTTCAATGATGAGCTTGTCAGAAGTTAATGGGATTCTTGTTGGTGTGTGGCAGATCAATACCTAAGCTGCACACACCATTTGAGATCAACAATCTCTGCAGACATGGACACACTCAAAGTCAATATTGGCAGCAGTGGCGTATCTCCTGTAAGTTTTGTTTTGGTATCCACATTGATCGATGATGATGCTGTGTCCCCCACCCATCCACACATACAATACATACTCTGTAGACTTGTAGTAGCTAGTATACATGAAAGGATCTCTGAGTTCAAAGGCAACTAGTCTTTGCAAACACCTGCATGAAAGCAAGGCAAATGCAACCATGACCAACCAAGGTTTGGCCAGGATTAGCAGTTGCAGTTTGGTTGCATACATCTGGTTCATTTGCCAGTCTTTTTGCTTGTCTATAACCGGGACTTTGGAACACGAGGATGTAGTGTCATGGAGTCATGCTATCACATCATTCATTGCATTGTGGTTGTCCAACCAAGGTGGGAAGAGGGCAAGGATGAGTGAAGCATTGCATTGTCATTACAAGGTGGATGAGACAAGGGGAGGGAAGAGCCCAAGGGAGTGGAAGAGTGTATGACATCATGGCTTCATGCCATAGCATCATTGCATTGTTATGGATTCTGGATGACCCAACATCAGCAACAAAAAAAGCTGTATATTTCATTACTTCCCTGTCTTAAACAAACCCTGATTGGCCCAAGCAACAGAAAATACATTGCAAAGTGTGTGTGTGAGGCATCCCTGGAATGCAATCTTAAGTAATATGTGGATGATACTTTCCAACACTTTCAAATTGCTCCAAACTGGAGCAATATAGTGAGAAATCTTCCATGCAATGGATTGTTATTCTCAATGTCATCCATCACCTCCTACTTGCCTCTATGGCCTCCTGACCCTATATCTGAATGTAGTGTGTTCATTGTGACAACATGCTCATTCCTATTTCAGCAAGAGATTGAGCGAACTCCATTTTCCGATCTTGCCTAAAATGTTTGTGGTCAGCTATGCCATTGCTTACCTTATGTGGTGCCAATCAATGCTGGAGGGAGATGACCATCCTGCACAACATCCACAGGAAACCAGTCGAGTGGTCATTTGTTAATGACCCATCCTGATCCACCTTCTGCAATGCTGGCAAGTCCTGCATGGATGAGATGCATCATGTCATAGCTGTAGAAATGTCCACTTCTGAAGATGAATGGAATGGGGAGTAGGGTTGAAACCTGTGGGCAAAATGGTCAGATACAATCCATCTGGGGAAATGTTTGAATGGAAGGAGGTCTCACATTATGTCTTTGGCATCCAAGCAGATGACTGGTATGTCTGTATCTGGGAACCTGCTGTCTGGTGACAACTCCACCACATTTATCATGCATTTGTGCAGCTCCTTCACCAAACTGGGGCAGGCATTCTGCTTCATGTGCAAGATGGCCCACACCTTCCCCTCGACATTTCCCATGACATATGTCCCCAGTCCACAGTAGTTGTGGTGGAAGTGCGTGAAGTAGCCCCATGTGTCACCAGCCTTCATCCTTGTGAGGTTCAAGTTCCAGCCTGGATCACTTCCAGCAGCAGATCCTAGAATCCCCGGGATGTGGTCCTTGGATGCTGCCTGCTGTATGAACCTGAGATGCATTGTATGTTCCCAGGCACAATTGGAGTCCAGCAGTGGCCTTGCCCACATCAGAATCCCCTGCATTCAGGTTCTTTCCACCAAGAAAGTTTCCACAGACCGTCAGGCATGTCCAATCTTATAAATGTTGATTCCACCCTTTTTGAAATCAAGGCTGTCCAGACAGACCTCTTAGAGCTGCTTGTTGGCCAGGGACACAGTTTCAACAAGGCTCAAACCAAGTAACTCAAACATAGGTTCAACATCTTCAACCATTTTGCACAGATGTCTGAGCTTTCTCACCACAATTTGTGCACAAAGCCATCAAGTATGGCTTAATAGGCATGAAGAGTGGCCAGTGCCACCCCAAGGTGTGGAAGTCATGACAAGTGGCTTGAAGCATGGAAGGAGAGGCAAAAAGGAAACCAGAAGGGTGAGTCATAGATCTTGTTATATCTTTGAGCTACCCTGACACAATTATAACTCAGCAGCCATCCTGACCAAATCTGGTCAATTGTCGATGTCCAAGAAATGGGTGACCAGGTAAGGAAACACCTGACAAAGTGCCTCATTACACATTTGATATTTTCTCCAGTCCTCTGAGCACACACTAAGCGAGGAAACCAGAAGGTGCAGAGGATCGATTCCTCAGCACCCAAACGGCTCAGACCTGTCAACAACATCCTCCTCAAATTCCATATTGACTACCTAATAAACTTGCTCAAGGACAAGCCATGCATGTTGGAGTGGCACGTTGAATGCCTCGAGAAATCACTGCCAAATGAAGGAAGGTGCTGGAGTTGGCTGATCTGCTACTAATTCAGTTGTCTTAAGTTCCAGGATGCAAGTTAGCTACTCTCCGGAGCTGTGCAGAGGAGAGCAAAAGGATGAACAGAGAGATACACATGAGGGGGGACAGTTCATGTTCTGGAGATTCCAGAAGTTCAGACTTGCACTTAACCAAGTTGTCTAGTGACTTTAAGGACTACAATTGCCATGAGCATTTCTTACATGATTGATCCAAAATTACAGGTCATTCATGTGACTCAACAGTTGTACTACTGCTCAGTCTGGTTGTAATATCCCTTTCAGGAAGATTTAGCTGGTCATCCTGGAAACAATTATTCTGGAAGTGGTTCCACAGCCTGCATCAGTCTCCTGATTCTTTCAAGTGTATTCATATTCTAAACATTAGCCAACCCCATTTCTTGATGACCATGAATCGTGTCTTAACTCCGGTTCCTTCCATCATTGTTAGTGTTCTGAGGACCAGTTTTCAGATGGCAAAAAAAAATGGCAAACTAACTGAACTGACAGCAGCTGCAACTGGTCTATCAGTCCGGTTGCATCTGGATCTGAATCTGCATGGTCTGGTTGCCTGATTTTGAGGGAAAAGCATGCAACTGGTCCAAAACCAAAATAGGGTCAGTTTGTTTGTGCACGCACAAGCATACATAGCCAGCGCTTCTGCTTCTTCAATTCAACAACCTCTTCTCTAATGCCACTGGCCATGATAGAAGTTGTGGCTTCTCTTTTATCTCCTTCTCCAACTGGTCAATGCGCTTGTTCATGCCAGTCAAGAGGTCCTTTAGTGTGTGATAGCTTGCATCTTCTACTAGCATGCCATCATGGGCATTGCTGGCTTTCCCTGTAGACAGCAAATGTTGAGCTCCCCTCTGATGTCAAATTCAGAGAATTAATACATAAATGATTTATGAATACTTGCCTTCCACCTTGCACTGTGTCTTTGCCTTGACACATTGCAAGCCTGTTTTTTGGATTGTGCCTTTTAGCAATCTATACACATGCCTGTGACAGCTTGTTTGATAATTCTTCCAGGCATCATATATGGCTGTAAAGTATGTCCAAGTCAAAACTTCTTGACCTTAACTAACTCTTCCAGGTCTTCTGATTTTTCTGAGGCTTTCTGGTCTGAGGGGTTCTTTTTTTCCCTTTCCATTGCTTTAGATGGCATGACTTCCACATTCTCATTTTCTGTATCCATGAATTCATGAGACTTGAATGTGACCTTGCCCCAAGTCCTTTCTTGGCTGGGGCTGTGCTATCACCATCCATTGCTGCCTTCTCATGGTATCTTTGTTTTGAAAGTCAGGTACTTCTTCATTTCTGGAGAGAGACTTCCTGTCGATCTCAGGTGGTGGTGACCCATGGACATCATTAGGGTTATGTTTCAGTCAAATAGAAAATTTGATGTTTCACCATTTGTATCACTCTCTTTCTTACCCTCTTCTACAAATCCACTGTCATCTGGAGTTCTTGTATGCTTCTTCCCCTTGTCACACAGGCCTGGTATGCTTCCAGCATGTATTAAGGCTGGCACTCATGATTGTCTCTATCAAGGTTTTCCAAAGAAATTTGTGTGGAAGAAGGTTACAGTTGAAAGGCAGTCTGTTTGGAGATGGAAACCACATCAACAAGGAAAAGCTATTGGGCAAATGTATTCTGTACAACCCAATACAGGAGAAAAGTTCTATCTCCAATTATTGCTTACTCAAGTCAAAGGCTTGCATTTAATATTATTCTTGATTATCTGTTAAATGTAATATTGATAGGTGCAACCTCCTATGATGATTTATGGACTGTTGATGGCCAAGTTTGCAATACCTTCAAAGAAGCTTGCCAACTTAAAGGTCTTTTGGAGAATGATCAAGAATGGCTCCATTGTTTGAGAGAAGCTTCTCCAGTGCAAACAGGTCATCAATTACATAATCTTTTTGTTATCATTCTACTTTACTGCAATCCTACCAACCCACATCATTCATGGCAGGAAACAAAACATCACCTCTGTGATGATTTGGAATACAGTCTTAGAAATTACCATGGAATTAATGATCCTACTCCTGATCAAGTCTATGATTATGGTCTCCATCTCATAGACAAAGATCTCCATAAAGGAGGAAAGAATCTTGATGATTATGCTGAGATGCCCAGAGTGATGAATAACTGGGAATTGAGAGTGGATAATGAATTGATTGGAGAGCAATTAAATTACAATGTTCCTACATTGGAACAGCATATGCAAGATAGCCTGCCTACTTTAAATGCAGAACAAAGAATGTTAAATGATGCTGTTCTTGATAGTGTCAACTTGGATCATGGAGGTGCATTTTTTGTTCATAGTGCAGGTGGTTGTGGTAAAACCTATGTCTGCAACCTTATTGCAGCTGCTGTGTGTTCTCAAAGAAAGATTGTGCTGTGTGTTGCATCATCTGGCATTGCATCACTTCTACTTTCGGGTGGATGTACAGCTCATTCCCATTTCAAAATACCCATTCCCATCAATAAAGCAAGTACTTGCAACATCAAGAAAGGTGATTCATGGTATGAACTTCTTTGCCTCACAGCTCTCATCATTTGAGATGAAGTCCCAATGCAACACAGCTGTGATTGAATGTGTTGATCACAGCTTATGGGATCTGTTAAACTCAGATGAACCTTTTGGAGGTATCACTATTCTCTTTGGAGGTGACTTTAGACAAACACTGCCT
>JBBPMO010001040.1:0-13141 GCA_038090315.1 Xanthoconium stramineum
TATCTATATATCTAAGCGAGATTTTCACACGCAACCGAGCTGCGGACCGGTCTTTTAAAAGACCGGTTGCAACCGGTTGCAACTGATGTAAGGACCATTTAGGACCGGTTTTTTCCGGTCCAGTTGCTGGTTGCCGGGTCATGGGAAATTTCTAGGACCGGTCTTGGTCCGGTTGCGCTGTTTAGGGGCTAAAAAACCGGACCGGACCGGACTTTTAAACACTAGTTTTCCTGTCAAGTAGGACCCATTCGGTGAAGTTGACTAGTGAGTCTGGGATTTTTCGGCATCACATGTTGTGTAGGAGGCGTTCAGTGACTGCGTTTGGGAAGGCACCTTCGATGTCGAGGAATAGGGCAGATGCTATTTTGTGCGTGCGCCAAGTGTTCTTTACTGTAGCTTCGAGTAGATGGAGTGAGTCGGTTGTTGATCGCCCTGGTCTTCCTCCGAAGTGGGTAGCGGGTAAGAGGTGATGGGTTTCTATTATGTGTGACATGTGGTCAGCGACGATAGAGGTGAGTAACTTAGCAGTGGTGTTTAGAAGTGCTATGGGTCTGTAGGCTTTGGGGATCGAGTAGTCTGGGCATCCGGATTTTCGTAGGACCACGGTGTTGAATTCTCGCCAAGGAGGGTAGTAGGTGTTGAGGAGGAATACTGCTCTGTAGATGCGTAAGAGATGTGGAGTTAGTATGTCGGAGCAGTTCTTGAACATGGCATTGGGGATTTCATCTGGGCCTGGGGTTTTGTAGGGACTGAGTTTGTTTATCGCTCGTAGTAGTTGGTCTTCTGTGATTGGTGTCGGATTGGGTAGTGGTTCTGGATAGAGATAGTCAGCCGGGACTGTAGTAGTGTTGGGCACAGGTGGGAAAAAAGTCTTAGCCAATGTGTTGCTTTTGTCTTCGTTGGTTTTGGATTCGTGTTGTTGTCCGTTAGGGTTGCACGATTTTAGTGTTGGAATGCGAGCAAGGCCACCATCGTTTGGTTCTGCGTTGAGGTATTTGTTGGCTATCCATATGTCGGCCATGGTGGCGCTTTCTAGCCAGTTGATCCAGTGATCCGATTTCGCTTTTTTGATGGCTTCCAAGTATTTGTTGCGTATGACACGGTGTTGTTCGTGGCTTGGGTGGTTGGGGAGCGCTCGTGTTTTGTAGGAGTCAGCTGCTATTCGGTTGACCTGTTTGCGTAGAGTGGTTAGTTCGTGGTTCCACCAACGTTTTGAATGGGGAGAGTATTTTGCCATGGGGACGGTTTCTTTGATTGTCGTCTGGATAGCTTTGGTTATTCTGGCAGTGATGGTCTGAAATTCGTGGTTAGTGATGATAGGTGCGTTGGTGGGATACTTGTCAAGTTCTTTGGTGAGTACTTCGTTGAATTTCTTCCAATCCGTTTCACGGAAGTTTCGTTTTGGCGTGGTGGCGAGTTTCGGCGTTTCAAGTTCTAGGATGCTTAGAATGGGGACGTGGTCAGTACAGTCTCGTAGGTGTGGTTCAGTATAACAGTTGATGAATGACTGGCATGTGTTCTTGGTGCAAAAGACATTGTCGGGGTGGGTCCAGTTTTTTGTCGCTAGGGATTGAAGGGTCGGTATATTTTTTGGGAGGGCTTGTTGTAGTCCATGTTCAGCGAGGAGGAGGAGTAGGGGTTCTGCGGCGGAGAGATATGAGTTGGTTAGTAGGTGAGAGTTACGTTCTTCTTCCCAAAGGGGGTGATGTCGGTTGAAGTCTCCCAGTAGGAGTATGTGGTCGTTGTCCGTGGGTTTGATGATGTGTTTGTTTTCTGTCATAAAACGGGTTAGTAGTTGTAGGGTTTGGTCTGAGTTACTGTTGTTGTAGATGTTGATGATAGTGCATAGTCCATATGGTCCTTTGAATTGTGTGACGACAACATCTGGGGATGGAAAGTCGAGTTGGGACCAGGCGTTTCTGTCGATAGTGGCTGAGATAAGAGTAACTGCTCTGACGTGTTTTTCGCTATTGGTGAACCTTGTAGTGGGATAGACGACATTGTAGTGGCGGTTGGCGGTCATGTTGTTTAGAGGGTTGGTGTATGGCTCTTGGATGGCGAGGACGTCCCATGTTTTACAGTCGGGTTGGTTAAGGAGTGAGAGTTGGGCGTATCGGGAGGTGTTGAGGTTTTGCTGCCAGATTCTTAGCGTCATTGAGTCTGTTTTGGTTGTGTCATTCATAGGTGTTCTCGGGAGTTGGTGTCTCTTTCGTAGTCTTCATCCCAAGAGGTCGATGGTTTTGTGGTGGGTGGTGAGGCGTCCAAGGGTAAGGTATGTCGCTGTGAGGTGTTGACGATGTTGGTAGTTTCGGAGGTGGTCGGTTGCATAGAGGGTAGTTGGTTCGGGTCGTTTTGTTGTTGTTGTTGGCATGTGGTGGTGGCCAGAATGGGGATCGAGTTCGAGTTAGTGGCGGAGGTCAGGGGCGGTTGAGGGCGGTTTTGATGATGATGATGGTTTCATCCTCGTCCTCGTCCAGTGGGGCCACAGGTGAGTGATCAGTTCGTTGGGTTTTGTGGGTCGAGAGTTGATTGGTGTAGTGCGATAGGGTGAGCATAGGCAGGGTTGGGTGTGGGTTGATTACGTTCAACGGGTGAGGAGTATCGCGGTTTTCTGGTTGGGGGAAGGGCAACGTGGGTCCAGGTTTCGTGGGTAGGATAGTAGGGCATAGCGTTTTCAGGTTGTTTGGCGTTAATTTCGTCGACTTTGCATTGGAGCGAAGGGCATAGTGGGTCGTTACTGGCATGTCCTTTGGATTTGCAACTTATGCAGAATAGATGGTGGCGGTCGTTGCATTCGTCAGACCTGTGGGATTGACCACAGGTGGCGCATGTGTCGTGGGAGGCAGTACAGGTTTTTGCTGAGTGACCGTATATTTGACATTTGACGTATCAGATGGGGTCTCTCTTTTCTTTCCAGGGGTGGAGCTTCGTTTTTCCTATGATTGCGCTGTCTCTGAGAAAGGAGTTAGCAGCGGTCAGATCATTAAAGGTGAATACTGCATGGGTGACTCGTTGTTCTCTTGACCTCTTTTCGATAGGTTTGACCCATTTGGTTGCTACGATCAAGTTATGAGGGAGGTTATTTTCCCTTTCTACCAGGTCTACCCATTCCTTTTTGGTGATGTCGTGGTTGATGGATAAGAATGGTACGAGGACGGGGTATTGCCGGTCTTTTATTGTTCCTTGGACATTTAGAAGGGTAATGAGTTGGGCGCGGATGTCTTCTGTGCGTATCCAGTTCGTCGCTTCCTTGCTGTTGAGTTCGAGAAGGAGGGAGCTGGTGTGGAGGCGGAGGACCGTTTTTACTGTTGTGTCGATTTTGTTAGGGTTGTCGAGTGCATTCACCGCGGTTTCTAGGTGTAGGGCAATTTCTTCTGGGGTAAAGTGGGGGTCAAATAGTGGTTCGGTACCTGTGGGTTGGATTAGTATTTGTCTTTTGCGTACTGCTGCGCACGCTATGGCTGGGGTGGTCTGTGTAGGGGTGTAAGCATTGGTAAGGGTAGTTGGGGGACTCGTCTTAAGGATGTTGCTGTACAAGGGTTGGTTGGCGTTGGTTTGGGTTTGTTCGTGGTCGTTGGTTTTGTTGTAGTCTAGGAGTTCATTGAGGCGGGCTTGAGTGGTTTCGATGGCAGGGAGTATTTTGTCGATGGATGTCTGGATGTTGGATACTGGGGTTATCTTAGTGAGGGTATCTTTAAGTTCGTCTAGGGTCGGGTTAGTAAATTCTGTCATGCGAGAAAGTTTTTCTTCTATGTTAGTATGGATGATCGCAATGTTATCGGTTTGATTGCTTATCGTGTCAACTATGGTGGTTAGAGAGGCGTGGTTGAGTTGCATTGTGGTGGCAGAGTGTTCGAGAGTTTTGCTCGTGTGAAGTAGTTCGCCTATGTGCGGTTGCATAGCCTTGACTATTTGGGCGGTGACTTGTTCGGTGATTGGGGTCATGACATGCGATATGACAGATGTTGCTATTTCTGTGGCCACGTGGTCTTCAAGGATGAAGGCTATTGCTCGTAGGGCTTCTTGAATGGTCATGGAAATGTTGGGTAGTTGGTTGATGTGGTGGAGGGTGGCGATGACGTTTTGCATGTCCATGGGGCGGTCGAGGATGCATAGTAGATGGCGGTTCAAGTAGGCTAGAGCGTCATTTTTGTTGTTTACCGTGTATTCCGTAGCATCTTGGAAGTCTTCGTCCGTTTGTGATGGGGATGGGGGTATTAGAGATCGTCTTGTGGATCTGTCTATGTTAGGTGGAGCTGGAATTTTAGGGATGTTACCGGGTCGAGCCCTGGTCGCAGGGGCCATGGTAATGGTCCTGGGTATTGTTAGAGTTTTTAATGGGTTTTGAGGGGGGTTTGAGGCTGGGGCGCCTGGTGGGCGCTGGTTTTGATGTTTCTTTACCGATGTTTTTTCGGGGTCCTCATTGGGGTGCCACGTAGTACGGGTCCAAAGAGCTTTTTTTCGAGTTGATTGCTAGCAGAAGCACAGGTCTATATTCACAAAATAACGAAGCAAGTAAAGTACTTATACATCGCGTTAGAGCTGCTGAACAATGGTATAGTTTATCGGGACAAACAAGAGGCTCGGGATAGATATTGAAAAGAATGAAACCGCCGACACACCGGTCATTACACCGGAGTAGCAGCGATAGCGGCTGCGGCAGCCTTTTCTGCAGCCGCCTTCTCTGCGGCGGCCCTTTCTGCCGCAGCCCTGTCCACGGCAGCGAATGGATCAACCGCTAGGATTTCCTGTAGTTGCAATGCTGTGAGGAACAAACGACGGGACAACGAACGATCACACTCACGGGATCAAACGGATCTTCTATACCGTCCTCGTCAAGGGGGTCCCACGGGGTAGGTTCATCGTACCACCTAGTGCAGACACGCAAACGTGCGTTCAGTCAAAGAAAAACAGCAAGACCAACGCAAACAATACTGACAACTCGTCGCCAGTCGGGTCAGGCATGATTCTATCGCGGAAGAACCGCCTGTTTCGCTTGATTGGGCGTTTTAGAGCGAAGAGTGGCGTGAACGGGAAGTCGCCCGACTGGTCGCACGCCCCGCGGAGGAGTCCCGCGGGGGCGTCGACCCACCAGGTGAACCCGCCGCCACCCGCGATCTCGACCCCAGCAGTGGTGATAGGCGTCTGGGACACCAGCGCGAGAGAGACCTTGTCGCCCGCTTCATCGTCGAGCGTGATGAGCGACGCGTAGACGCGATCGAGTACAACGGAGACTTACACTTGTCGGAGAGGTACATGGAGTACGCGGGACAGACGTGAATGCTCGTGACGAGCAACTTGTTCATGAGCTTGTCGACCTTGTAGAGAGGTTCGAGCACTACGTTGGGGGGGAAGAAGATTTGACGGGGGTTGTGCATAATGAGGACGGCACCGCGCTTGCCGCGCTGGAACAGCCACTTTCCTTTGACGGGTGCGCTTTCGATGCCGGGGGCGTCTCTGTCGTCGCGTCGGCATATACTATCTGATCGCGTGGTAAAGGATAGAGACACGTACACGTCCTTGTCTACCTCCCCGGATTTGGTTCCCCGCGAGGCAATGACAAAATCTTGCTCTACAGGACCCTCCTGTGGTGGATGCTCCGCCATCTTGAAGTCCACACCGTGCTTATCCAGTTCAGCCTGGAATGCAGGATCGTAGACGTTCCCTTCGACGATGAAGTCCCCCGTTTCCTTATCGACGGTGCCGTACGCGCCGACCTGCGGATCAGGAGAACTTTAGTGGAAATAGCTGACATATGGATGGTGATACTGACTTGAACCTTGATAGGTGGATCCCAATTGACCCATTTGGAAGATACCTGACGGATGAGGTCGATATACTTGCGTTGGAGGTAGGGAGGCATCGTTGTAGTGGAGAGACAAGGCTGCTGAGGGACGGGCGCCAGAACCTGACCCCTTTAAGTAGTCCCGTAGATCCTGTGAAGTAGCCTCTGAGGGTGGCTGTGAAAACGTTTGTGGAAAGGCTGCACAAAAAGACACAGCCGAGACTATTGAAGGGTCCATCTCTGGTGTCACCCCTTGTTCTCGCCCACTTCCAGAGAACAGCTTTTCCTGGACAATGATCTGATGGCACATATTTTACATTCTCAGCGTCAAGAAAATTCCATAGTAAACCCTGTGGAAGTGAATTTCCACCCGTCAACCCAAGGATGCTCTGCACTACTCCTTTCTTGGGTTTTTATCGGGTTGACAAACTTGACCATGCTCCATTCGCACGGTGGCCCATGTTAGAATTCTACTTTGTTCCCGTAACCGTGTATAGACCCCATGGGATCTTGACCTGGATCTGCAACGATACGTCTTGTTCCAAATGCAAAACCGCATGTGTGGGACAAAGCACGGCAGTCATCCAGCGCTGTCAACATTGGTAGGCTCAATTGTTATGCGAACGTAGGCGCGGACAATGGTAAATGGAAGCTTGTGGAGAGAAGGACCGACGAAAGATAGGGCAAAGTCGTTGAGACGGGTGACGATGTACTGTTTGCACCGTCGTCAATCCCATCGAGAATCCAGGAATTATAGCTAGCGAGGACGCGACCTGTGTCCCTGACTCACCCCATCGACTCGGAATCTAAATGGCCCATACTTCTTCGGCTCATTCGGCCGTTTCCTGGTAGCACTCGTTTTCGACCAGAGCTGTGGAGCGGGGTCACAACGATTCGAACATATCTGGGAGAATATTTGGTTTGCCTAAAATCGTGGTCAAGATTGACCGCAATACAGGGTGAAGGCGACTCGCCGCATCGTGTCAAAGAGATTAGGCCTCAGAGGAGAACGAATCATTACCTTGAATCCAATGGTGTATGCTGGGCATTGAGACCGAGGTGGAACGTCCCCCGGAATGCTGAGTTGTCGCTTTGGGAGAACCGAACACCATCTTGTCAGTGTACCTGCACCAGAGCGGCAGAAAAGTTCCTCCCAGTGTCGCATGATCTGAGTCGTCACTGGTGTCCATAGGACAACCAGATCGGAATGCGGTGAACCCTATTCCGTTGTCGCACTGGCCGCCGAATCGAGGTCTGTCCTCACGTCAAAGCAACATCACATCTGCCAAAACCGATTCGTGTCCTGACCCATCCCCGCAGCGGCAATCGCAAATCTGGGCACAATAAATCCCAATCATCTGAGCGGGGGGTATTTCAAACACGATATTCACAACCACCTACGATACGCCGTCCCCGTCCAGGTCTTATCTTGCTGCAAGCCTCCCCACGCCACGCCACTCCTTCCCCGTCTCACCCCCCAACGTCAATGATGCGTCGGCTTCTTCCCATCCACAAATAAATTCCTCGTCGCGCTCGGTAACCGAATCTCCATCCCGTCCATATCGCGCGTCACGTGCACCTGACACCCTAGGCGACTCGTGTCCGTCAACCCGAACGCGAGATCGAGCATGTCGTTTTCGTCGTCCGAGGGTTCGGGGAGGTTGTCGTAGTGTTCGGGTGGGAGGATGATGTGGCAGGTCGAGCAGGCGATCGAACCTTCGCATGCACCTGGAGCAGAGCAAGGGGGAAGGGGGTTGAGGATGAGTAAAAAGAAAAAGGGACCGAAAGGAGAGGACAGGGAAACAAGGGTACCTTCGAGATCAATGTCCCATTCGTGTGCGAGGGATAGAATGTCGTCGCCTTCGTTGGCTTCGATCGTTTTGATGGGGTTCCCTTTGTGGTCTTTGAAATGAAGGGTGACACTGACAAGTGCACGAATGTGAGCACCTTGATGGCCAGGAAAAGAACGTGTTCAGACGAACCCAGTCCCCGGGGCAGGACGCGTGACATTTCCGTGTCGTTGTACTGAAAACGAAACATCAGAAGGAGGACGCATGAAAGAATGCGAGACGCATACTGCTAGATGCATATAACAAGCGGTAGCGTTGTGGTACTTTCCGCAAACATGATGTTGGGTTGGATGACCGCCGTAATAACTGGTGAAAAGCACGTCGGGGCTGTATGTCACCCCAAGACGGTCGAGCCCGAAGACAAGTCGCACCGGTGGATATCCGCAATCCAAGTGTTGTGCGCGCGAGTTCGACTGAAATGCGGATGGCTGCGGACATGAGCTATGGGTCCCCAGTGTAATCCTGGTGCTGATGACCGTCCGATGCAAAGTGACGACAGTCTGGGCTAGGCAGAATACGGAGATCACGTGAAACCTCTCAAAAATGGAAACTCTTTCAAGCACGGGTTAAAGATCGAACGAGTTCAAGTCTCGTCGTACTCGTACGATGGATTCTGCATCCTGCAACTTTGTAAGTCCTGGTCGACCGTGTCCGGAATGTCTAACGACGACTAGAAATCCAACTGGACAGCAAATGGTCTCTCCTTCATTCTAATCTCTGGCCTCTGGGTATCCTATGCGCCGCAGGTGTACCCCCCGTCCAGTCTACACCACCGTCGTCTAACATAACCCACAGCTTCTGCGTATAATTCGGGCTGGAACCTCTATTGGATTTAGCCCATGGTTCCTGCTGCTTGGCAGCACCTCGTCTGCAGCCGGCATGTTCAACATGTACGTCCCATGCCCTCTTTGTGGTCGAGGCTCACCCGGTCCAGGATAACGCTCCAATATCCCGTCATACGTTGCTGCACTCAAGTGGTCCGTCGTCTCATCTTTGTATCAACCATTGTATCTTGACCCCACACCAGAGTCTTGGCAAGTGTATCGAACAAACCGCTGGTGTGCTCCAAGTCGCCACACAATGGTTCCTATTCACCATGATGTACGTGATGGCTCCATTTCCACGCCCTGCCGCCGACTCCCGTTCGCTTCTCCAGTCTGGTACTCTACATGCTCTATTACCCACCCAATCTCAAGTACCTCCAACTCGACATTGACACGCACGACGCGCATCCGATCCGACACGTCCGCACCAAATTTAGGAGCACCGAGTGGCGCTTGTCCGTCATGGTCTCCTGGATCGTTCTTTTCCACCTGTACGTCCCGTTTCCTCTCTAGCGCCGACGCCCCTCACACCCCCGACGCAAGAGCGATCACCGCCATCACGACGTTCGTCCTGCTCGCGGATTACCCGCCCTCGCCGGACCCAACCATACCGCGTTCACCTCAAATCACGCTCTGGGCGACGTTCCTGGGCGTGACGTCCGGCCTCTTCGCAGCCATACAATACGCCCCGCAACTCATACGCACGTACCAACTCAAACTCGTCGGCGCGCTGAGCATTCCCATGATGGTGATCCAGACCCCAGGGGGGATCGTCATGTCCGTCTCGATCGCGATGCGCCCAGGAACGGACTGGACGAGTGCGTCGTGTTCGCGCTAAACGATGGCATTAACTGACTGATTGGTGCGATTCATCTAGGTTGGGTGATGTATGCCGTGGCGGCGGTGATGCAGGGATGTTTGTTGACCATGTGTATCGCGTGGAAGTTCCGACAGGGACGACTTGGGATCGACGATTTCGGGAGACCGCTGGGAGAGGGTGTCGACGTCGCCGGCGAGGTGGTGATTACACCGGGCGAGGAAGAAAATGGCGTGAGTGTTGTGATCCAGGGCGACGAGGCAGCGAGGGAGGACACGCCGTTGTTGAAGCCGGGTGGAGTCGTTCATCGGGGTGGGGTGTTGGGTTGGATACAGGGGCTGGGCAGGTAGTAGCGAGCCGTTGGATGTGCATGCGATCATTTTTCGATGAAAACCAAGTAGGATACGCTTTACTTTTTGGCTAAATAATCAGTCGGGTATTACAACACGGATATTTTACAGCTTTGCCCTCGTCCCACTGACGACAGTGACCAGCTTCTCTAATCCGACTCTCGTCCGTGCGTTCATCGCAACGCTCGCACGAGACTGCTTGTCCACAAAGACGTGCGTGTACCCGCCCACCGCAGCCGGTGCGTCCTCGTCCCCGTTGCCTCCGACCGACTCGGACGTGGCCTTGAACACCCCAACCTCGTACGTGACCGAGCTCGTGCCCAGACGCGCCACGCGCAGCCCGAGGTCGAGTACGTCCGGAAACGACAGCGGGGAGAAAAACTGGGGGTCCGACAGTGACGCGAGTGAGTCGGTTCGATTCCCCAGAGTCCGGGGGACATACACACCTCGCAAAACGACGACACGACGAGCCCGATGTGATCCCCGTCCCCATCCCCTTTCACTTTCACTTTCCCATTCTGGCTCGGGGCCTGGTCCGAGCGTACACGCCACGCCACGCCCGAATCGGACCGCGTCGGGGCGAGCCCACAGTGGTGTATGAGATACGTGTTGACGACCGCGTCAAAGAGGTGATAATACACCGCGTTGTTGACGTGTGCGTATTGGTCGTTGTCGCTCCTTTATTCGGTCGTGACGACGGCCCGCGCAAGGTGGGGGGCATGTTCAGAGGCACGTTAGCGTTAGATAGAGATGGTGCGGACGAACGAGAGGGGCGAACCAGCGCGTGCGGTAGGAAAGGAAAAAGGGATAGTCGGAGCGGCGTCGGCGTTTCTTGTCGTTGGCACTCGGGGTGTGGTTGGGAGGGTTGGGGGACATGGCTCTGTTCAAACGTTCGGCGGCGTTGAATTGTTCCAGGCTTGCAGCGTTGGGTCGTTCTCACGCAGCTGGTCATGTGCATGGACTCTTTTTCTCCTCGTTGTCGAGGTCGAAGAGGACGCTGTCTAACAATTTTCATCTTACGCTCACTGGTTAGATCAGGCAAATCGGACCAGCTACACCATTTCACGTCGCCTTCATTCCTACCTGGACTTCCGCCTCCAGAACAACACCGAATCTGTTAGCCGTTTCTCGTTCACACATGAGTCCTACCGCTTGCACATCAACCCCAAAAATGAAAACCAAAGTTATGCATTCCAAAGCTGGATATCACATACGTGCGACATCGGTGACCTCCATATAGCCACCGTCAAATCTTGATAGCATGCCTCGACCTCGCCAGGGCCAACTTTGACTGCCACGCTTCCTGGACCCGATGGACTGCGTCTAGCATCGCCTTGAATCTCGGCGTGTCCTCCACCCTGACGTGCACCTGTCTGAACCTGACCCCGTTCTCGACCCACTCCACGTGGGACTCCTTCAACTACGTCACGTCTCCGTGAGCCGTGAGGATGGACGAATCAAAGGGAACGAACTCACGAGGTTCAGGGCTTCCTCGTCCTCCTTTGGGTGGGCCAGCTTCCACGCTTTTGAGACCTGTCCCGCTACGTCCGACATTGCTTTGAGCATCAATGCTTCCTCTTTTTTGGCGTTCTGCTCCATGAGCTCGTCCATCTTTCTCGCTCGTTCCTCCTCGCTCATTATCCCCAACTGTCTTCTCTGCGGCATCTTGTCAGCCCCAAGTTTTCGACGAGTCAAAGAAAAAGAAACTTACGAGGCTCACGTTTGCCACCTCTTCCAGAGGATACTCCTTGAACGTCGATTGCAACCACGCGTTCACCGACGTCTGCATCGCAATCTCGATCTGCGCCGCCTCCAATCCCGGGCGGGGCGTCAGCTGTCGAAATGCACCCGGCATCACCAGCGGTGCGAGGGCGCTGAGGGTCGCTCGCGAAAACCACCTAGAGTACGTTTCGCAGGCGGTGTCCACCCCGATCGACACCGCGCGAAGGCCGTGGATGCTGATGAAGCGGAGGACCGTGGCGAGCTCGTAAAGAGACAGTCTCCGGTCGACGCACCGGTCGAAGTGTACCGTGCGGTCTACGTAGATGTGGTGGGTATGCAGGAGGGCAGAGGGCGAGCCCTCGAGGATGACGCATGCGTGATCGTGCAACGCATCCATCTTCTCCGAGGACGTGGCTGTATCCACTAGTGCATTTGTAGAGGTTGACGGGGACGGGGACGGGGATTGGAACGGAGACGCAACGTCCGCTGCGACGGGTATAACAGAGTGTGTGGGTTTACCCCGCTCCATGAGCACCCGCTCGATGAAGATGGTTTCTTGCGGGTGGTCCTCGGAGGATGCGACCGTCACACGGAGGAGTGTGTGGTTGTGCTCCTTGTCGACGACGGGCGGACACCCCTCGTGCCCGGGTGTCATGGTATGCGCCGAGCACGACTCGATTTTGGCTACGAATCGGTCGGGCTTGTCGAGCAGTTCACTCGGCCAGGCGTCGAGCGACGACGTGTGGTATAGGACGGGCGAGTCGTGATGGTGGTGGTGCACTACTTTAGAGAAATAGTGGGACACGCCATGGTTGAGCAAATGCATGGTGGAGGGTCAGACGGGGAGGGATGAGGAGGTGGAGGTCGAAAGTCAAGGTGGACCCTGGGTGAGGGGCTTGATGGAGGTGAGGGCTTTAAGCGCTCATGGAGAGGCCCCTGTAGGCCCTTCGGCCGGCGAAATGGGTCACGGAGGGAGACTCTTACATCCGGGCACAGCCACACGGATCGGAGGGTGTGTAAACACCGTGCAGTGGGTGAGGCAAGTTGGCTCATTTTCATTAGACAAGTCCGCATGTATAGGCATACTAGTGTTTTTATCATGTGCACGGGAGTATACCTGGATGGAGAGCTTGGTGTCAAGTGAAATAGCCCCTATTGAACTCGTTCGGAGACGTTGCTTCTGAGCACCGCCACACCGACCACTATTCAATATTGCATGACGTCACCTGGTGGACCTCCGAAGTACGGCTTAACCCATACCCCTCGGGATAGACCAGGGGATATGGATTATCAGAGAGTGTGGGTCGTGAGTTGGAGTGAGTTTAGGGTATCTAAATATATTAAGGACTTGTGTGGTGCATGTATCAGAACTAATTGGGTGCAAAATCGGCAGTGGTCTTCATTTCCAACTGACACTGGAAGAACTGCACAGCCGCAGGGCCCGGAACGGCCATGGTACACAGCTTGTGCTACTCCCGGGCCCCGCGGAGACTTTGGCCAGCACTTGTCAATAAACATTGGATCTGACCTTCAAACCACCGTTGCCCACACCTCTGAACAGGCTGCTCTTTCGCCTCTCCGACCTCCTCATCCGATTCGCACTTTTTCGTACGGGACATAGGGTGGAACATCTTTCGGAGTTTGGAGTTAACTTGTTGCAACCCGGGCCGATAACAAGTGCGTCAAAGTATCACTAATGGTGAAGGTATGTTTGCGTGGTCAAGCCACGTCGGGCACGCTTTGTATTCTAGGGATCGGCAAGGTCATGTTGTAATAATCCGGCGGTTGGCATG
>JBBPMO010001041.1:0-13137 GCA_038090315.1 Xanthoconium stramineum
TGTGAGAAAACAAGGGGTTTACTGATGTCTCGACTTGTCGGGCGATGCAACTTTCCTCGGCGTTCTTCCGCTCGATGTCCTTCTCCATGCGCTCGAGCTCACGGCGGTGGACAATATCAGCATTTGCGTGTTCCTCGGCCAGCTGGCTATGTTGCATCTCAAGCTCCTTGTCACGAACGGCATAGTTCAATTTTGCGAGATAACGACGGGTGCGCTGATCATCCCCTTCCCCAATCTGGCTCTCAGTCTCCCGTGTGAAGTCGCTGAGCTTATCGTATAACTCATTCTTGACACGCGCAGAGGTGGAAGTGGCTTTTTTGCCAGCGAGGACAACAGCACTGGGACCAGGAGTGGTGGTAGTTGTAGAGGGAAGGCTAACAGAGTGAACAGATTGAGGAGGACGTGCGTAGGGTGATTGCTGTTGACGAAAAGCGGAATGACTATCTGCGGACGGCATTCTCATCTTGCCAGTAGCTTTGCTTGACATCCCTGATTGTGGCACGCTGGCAAACGCACTTGGACTGGCAGCCACCCGAACAGATGCTTGAGCTGGAATGGTTGGGCAGACCTAGAGGGATCGTTTAATGCGAAGGTAATACCCTACATGCTTAATACTTACCTCGGGCTGGGGTATTCCAGCAACCAAAGCACCATCCACTTGGATGACTGGCAGCTCCCAGGCCGAGTCGTCTCTCGCAACCTCAGACAAAATGAATCGCCAGGTGCCGCCATCATCGACCTGCATGTCACCATCAAATAAATTCTGTTCGACTCCATCATCAATATATCCAAGTCCAGTTGAATCTGCAGTTTCATCATTGTGGCTGGTGTCATCCTGTGGCCGATCCTCAACATCCATGCCATCTTCCTCTTGAGCAGAAACTGGCGGAGCTGAGGCGGGCTTCTTGCTTGGGCCAATTTGCACAAGGGACAACAAATGTTGAGCATGATCAACATTGGGATCGGATGAAATGAGGTCGCTGTTGAACCCTGGTATACCCCGCCAGATTTGGTCAAGCTCGTTGTAGTGAGGAAACTCAGAACGAATCTGGCCTATTGAATAGATGAGATCACAAACGAGATATTACAAAGAACTAATATATATACTTATCAGATTTGGGCTGGGATCATCGGGATGAACGCCTGCTCCTGTTTGTTTGAGCTGGCTGCGCCACTTTCGATACTTGCATTTGAGGCTAGATTGAATGAGAAGTTAGGATGAGAAATGCAAACACTTGAAGAGTATGGACATACGCAGTCAACCGGTTACATACGGACGTCGTATACCTGTCCGGATCATTTGAGTATTCGGAGTCCTTGCCATCGAAGATGTGTTTGGCGATTGCTGTGTGGATGTCCTTTTTTTGTTTTCCAGAAGGCTGCTGGTCAGGGGTGAGGGGAGGAGCAGGCCCGGATTGATTGTGATTGTGGTACAGGATATTCCTGTCAGCTGGGCGAGTTACCAACCAAGAAACCAGCTCTTGGACACGAGCTTCACCCCAGGTGATATTCGGAAGCTTTGGAGTTGAAGACTTGGAGGCCACAGCAGGTGGTCCGGTCACCTCCCGAGCTTTGCCTTTGCCTTTGCCATGTGTGATCCTAGCTGGGGGGTTTGGAGTAGGTCAGACTTTATCTGTAGACTTGGACAATGTCCTGTCCCTGTGTGGCTGCATTTTCAAGCCGGTGCTGGTTATTGCGAAGGATTGAGCAAGAGCAGAGAGGCGTGCAGAACGACGAGGGCATTGTCTGTAGGGAGGCATGTTTTTAAAACTCCAACTAGGTTGTACTAGCATTTCACACTTTCCAGTGCAAAATCAACACCATATCACAGCCATCTGGAAATAGAAGTGAACGCCACTAGTGCTGCAGTCCACCCTACTTATATTTGACCCAACATTCACATTTCCAATTTCAAATTTCAAATTCCGAGACTTGATGTCTTTCACTGTGCACATACACATGAGTACGTACTTATGTACCATGACCACTGCAGGTCAAGCTCAAAGTTCGAGGCCTGGGAAACATTTCCCCCAATGACACATTCTGAGTTCTCCCTGGGAGTTGCGTTCTCAAGACTTGGCAATGTCGACTGGCACTGGTAGTAAGGAAGTAGTTTGTTTGGGAAACTAAACGAAACTCTCGGACCCATTTTGGGCGCTGAGAAATGACCAGCAGCCCTGTGAAAGGGCAATATTACGTAGCTTGGCAACCCAGATCACTTCACTCTGATGCCTTCAAGTTTTTACTTCTGACTGACTACCAACACCCGTCTCATTGGTGCCGTGCTCAGAGGCATTCCATAATGCCTTCTGACTGACTCTCCACCGCGATACTCAATACGCCAAGGTCGGTGTGAGCGCTTCCGTGGCGCATCTGGTGCCAGCGTGATTGTGCGGCCTTTCCCATACTCCAAGCGACCAGAGAAGCATCGATGCGAACCAAACATGACATGGCTCAGTGACCAAACATTTCAAATTTGGTTGGGGACCGCATGACACGATCAAATTCAGAGGAATGTGTGTTTTCAAGCTCTTCTTGGCGCTAGCCGAGCGACGAGAGTGCGACGCCAGCTATCAATAATCTCACGCACCAGGCGTCGATGACGTGGCGGAACACAAAACCGACGGTTGATCTATCCATGTCAGACATACTTACTCTCATTTCGAAGTTTTTACAGCACTTAGGTTGACCTAAAATATTAACCCAACCGTCGCACGGATGCTGTTCAAACACGGAGTTATATTCTACCTTCGATAAATCCGTGCTGGGGCTGACTGGGATGTCACCAATGACTCCGCCGCACTGATCAAAAGTTCCTCAGAGAATGCGAGGAATCTTGCCATTGTTATCGACGGCATGTCTGACAAACCTGGTCCTGAAGTAAGTGCATCATGGTCTTCACTGTGATCTTGCTGGGCTGACTCAAGTGTGACAGAAAACAAACGTCTGGAAGCTGTATTACGATGTCTTCCAGGAACAATCCCTCATAATTGAGCGGTATAGTAATTACTAGGAGGGGATCGGTGCCCACAGTCTCGAAGGTTCAGGTCCACCACCTCCATCGAGCTCTGATCTACAGTGGATTTGAGATAGCATTTGCTTGGTTCGTTCTATGCAGACATTTCTTGGCTGATGACGAGACTCACTGTCGTAGGGGCGTGGAGAAGTATAAGGAAGGGGACCAAATACACTTCTTTGGTGCGCCTGGGTTCAATCCGGGCTCTAGCAGATTGCGGTGAGACGCTTGCAGGATTCTTTCGAGGAGCATATCAAGTACGGGGGCTTACCGGTATGACCCATGAGGTAAGCATGTAAGACATTAGTTGCGTGATCGTCTGACATGTGTGACAGGTTGGCTGCTGAGGTACGACGTGGGGATCAAATTGAACAGTTAGTACCTTCGTTGTTGTCTAGCACGAATTACGTGCTTCACAAGTGTATTGGAACAGTGCCTATCGCCATTACCTTGGCATTAATCTCAACGATCCTGGGACGAGAGAGCAGGCGGTAACATTCAAGAAGTACTTTTATTGACCAGGTGTAAGGATCTATTTCATTAGCGTCTGGTGTGTTGAAATGCCTTTCATCATGCCATTCGCAGCACCCTAAGTTGATTTGACCAGAAACACGATATTGTCGTTGAGTCTCGTCAAGAGAGATGTCCATATGTAAACCTCCGCATCGGTAATAAATGTGTGCCATTTCCGACGTGCACTCGCTCTTGACGAACGTCGAATCAAGTTCATGCCCGAATACTTTGCGGAGATGAACGCTCATCATGGTAACATACGAAGTTCCAGATCTGCTGCCAGTGACGTTAAAGGAATCTGGTTTGGGGGTTTCCATTCTGATGCGTATGTTATATATTATTCCACGCGAGGGATGACCTCTAATGCAATCTCATGTCCAGCAGTGGAACCGACAGGCCAGACAATGAAACAAAGGACCCCATGCCAGGGGGTTCAGAAGGCCAATCTGTTCATGCGGGAAATGTACCACTTCTGTGGACGAGTCGGGAAGCAGCTTCCCAAGGTTTAGTTGTCAAATCAGATAGGTATACCTGGCACCCAGAAGATGTCGATCTTGGAAGGAAGGATTCGATGAATCCTGTATGGAAACTTCTTACCCACTGGCACCCGTCATCGAGTCTCGTTGAGTGGTACCAGTAGACACAAGCAGAGGTAATGCCACTGTAGTGGGTTCAGCTCCATTGCGAATTGATAGCCGTCTGCAGGTGGCATTTGGTTCGTCCTCGTTTGGTCATTCACATCCACGTTTCCATTCTTCCTGGCGATATACATACGTCCCGAGCAACCCTTGCATATCGTTAACAGGTTCAAGGGGGTTGTGGAAGACTGAACCATGGAGATCTGAACTCTTCGACGAATGCGTAAAAGCGAGCTTGTTGACATCATTACTGAGTGATCAGCAGCGAACGCTGAAATCTCTGGGAGAAGTGTTACTCCTTCTCATTTCACTAAGTTCCATCCTCCGTCAGCCCATCGACCATACCTGACGTGTGCAAACTATCTAGGACTGAATAGTGGAGATTCAGACAATACCAATACCTGAACGGTTGGGCAGGTCCATACATGGGCAATCTAGATTTGAGATATTGTCATTTACGACACGATCTGTGGGTCATCGTACACTACCCTGCTCCGGAGGTACTCTGACTCGGAATACTTGGAGCTAGCGATGAGTGCAAGGGACGCTTATTGTCCTCCCCCAGTCGATCATGTCCATTCAAAGCAGCCTGCTACGTTGTACGATTCCAGGCAAGGCACGGAAAACTTCGACAATGTTTTATCGCTCCTGACGGAGTGATCGGGAAGCCTGTGGTAGCATTGGAGCAGACTACTAAGAGTGCCATGGAAGACGTGTTTCCACTGATTGTGGATAGTCTATGCTACCTCATTCACGATGGTGCGCCTGATCAGAACAATCTGGTGTACATGCTCACCTTTTGAAGAGCGCAAATGATCCTACGTTATCAGATAGCTCAATGTTACGTCGGGTGAGACTGATGCTGGGCCAACAAGGCTCTCGCTGGCATTGGGAGCGAAGGGCAACTTCGTCTCCTTCATCAGTTATAAGGTTTGCCGATTTGCACCTTCGCAGCCCCTAGTCATTCAACTGCATCGCTCAAAATGCTCAACAACCCTTGCTCAATACCCTTCGTCCTTCAGAGCGACAGATCAAATGAAGTCCAAGATTCTGAAGCTGGGAAAAGAAGGAAAGAGATTCCGTTAGTGCGGCAGCTGTAGGGACTTTAGTTGACCTGTGCAGGAATGGTATGTCGAGACCTTAACTTGTCATAAAGTAACGATTTTTTGCAACCAAGCAACCCTCCGTGTCAAGGTTCTGAGTTCCGAGAATCTCGCTACTTTTCGGAGTTATCACCACGATAGCACTTTGTATCCCCAGACTCGAATGAACCCATCCTCCATGGATACAGAAGAAACTCGATCCTGAAAGCTGCGTTGAATTACTGTGATGGCCGTTTCTGGCTTCACATAGCATAGCGTACCAATGTCACAGATACTTCTGAATGTTTGCGTGCTAAGTGCCGTATTGCAAGCCTCAGAGGCTAACGTGAAGTCGAGGCTTGGGCTACCCCGACGACTCAGGAGATGTGGTCCAAGCGACTGGTTCGAGATTACTAGTATTTTCAGACAGCACGAGGCCGGACTAGGAGGCTATACCAGCACAAGGTTGTTGGACGTGATCAGTCAACGGCGACATGCCATTGATTCATGTAGGCTGTTCAGTGCCTGTGTGTCTAAGACTTCAACTTTGGCATCTTTCTTCACTTTGAAACGTATTGTAGAATCTTGGACTCCGAGTTGGCATGATTTGAATGGTTAGTTGCATGAATAAAGACTTGCCTCTGGCGCGGCTTCAGGTTGTCAACCGGTCCGTCCCGGAATCCCACATTTGTGGATGCTATACCTGTTGCATGGTCCGGCCATCTGGGCTTGCGAATGAATTGGCCACATTGAAAATGCATTTCCACCGCGCAGTCTCCATTCTCAAGAACCCGTCGAAGGGGTAACATTGACCTTCCCTGAGAAATGGGTGACCTGCTTGAGTCGGACTGTGCAACAGAATATACTCTGAAGTTCCAATGTCGTGTACGCTTGGTGGCCCAAGGGAGAGGCGGAATAACCAGGGGAATCTTGCAATGAGGTGACTCTGAACCCTGACCAAATGAAACGCCGTGATCGGCCTGAAATAGTAATATGATGAGAAATCAAACTGACCCACAACCATGTCATCTGACTAGACTCAGTGCCTGAATCCCATTCCGCTCCCCCTATATGAAGCGGCAGCCGTCGCGCCAGGTTCTCAGAGAAGGAATGCCCCAGGCAATTCCAGCGTGCTTCCTCTACTCTTACGTTTATTCAAGTCCATAATGGGAAGCCCGGTTGGCCAAGGAAGTCCACCACAAGTAAAGCCTCAACAAAGGCGGAGGTTATCGAAGCGCAGAAAGGTGCAGCGACACGCAATTTAAAGGGAAGAGGCGCTGGACGCGATCTAATCATTTTTCTAGCAACAATGCCCATCCCGCGCCGCAAGTTGGAGGAATGAGCAGTATCCCTCATCTCGAGCTCACTTATCCAACCAACCCGTGGTCGTGAACGACAAGCAAGTCCTCCCGCCCTCTGGCCCCGACATGCACATGCCAGTCGGCACTTCCTTCCATGATACTGCTAGCAATGTTGAGCGACGCACAAATGTGGATATTCTGGCAATTGAAGAGGGGCACGAAGGACTTGAGGCTCCGTCCCAGGTAGAGACTTTTTTTCGTGTGATGGACACAACGCTCAACATCTCTTTAAATAGTCTCTTTCATCAGACTGGACCATGGTCAACGCAGAAGATGAGGAATGGAACGCTTCGTGTATGTCACACCACCGGCCCCAAAGCGCGAAAACTCGCAGATTCACCTCTCTTATCTCAAACGGATTCTTTTGCTACAACCGCAGAGCCCACGAGGTTGACGAGCAGATCGCTGGACCGAGCGCCACGGAGCGGACCGTGCCCAGTTCTATTCGAAACGAGCACTCTCACTCACGTAGGGAAGGGGAACAAGTCTCAACCACCGAGTTAGATACCGACAACAATGGATGGAAATCTGTGGACACTGTGGTCGCGGGGCAGACTTCGACAGGGCCAACGGAAATAGAGAGGCTTCAAAGAGATTTGTCTGTCGCTCTCTCTCGAATTGCTGAGCTCCAGAAACGCTACGAAGCACAGTCGAAAGACCTGGAGGTTTCGAATAGCTTCTTCAACATTGCGGACAAGTCCTCAGACTCGGACATCATCCGCGCTCTCCAGAGATTGAATGCAGAGGTACAACAGAATGCTACGTATATGGCCGACTCCTTGGTGCAGGACTTCGAGTTCAAGAGCATGGCGACGGATACGACGGAGAAATGGACCTCCCTTGTGCGGAGGGTTTCAGGCCACATTGGCCTGGTTTTGGCGAACGCTTTGAGATCGAACCCGCAAGAGGTTCTTCTGTTCCTTCAAATTGCGTTGCAGGTCCATCTTGTGACCGTACTTGGTCAGATTGCATCTGCTTGGGCCTTGGACGCGGGACATAACTCGTTCATTGATGGTATATATCAGACGCTACGTGGAGTAGGTGAGAGATCAAATTCAGAGACACGTTGCTTGTTCCAGCTGACGAGAAAAATAATATCGATAGAGGCGCAAGCTACTGCCGGACGCTGGCGTGCGCTAGCACGACTCTACAACTTCCACGACGGTGTCAGCCATCCAGAGTCTGTCGTCAAAAGGGTCATCACAGACATTTCTGACATCGTGTTAGTTGCCGGCTGCACTGCTTCTCGGTCCGACATAATAGGCACAATCACGTCCAAGTTCGAGGACAGGTTGACCTTGCTCGTCACGCTGGCTGGGCATCTTAACAAGTCGTTCAATGAAGTAATATCAAGTGATTTTGAGGTTTTTCTCGCCCGGCCGGGCGACGCGTTTCAGAGCAAGAACATGGAAGAATCGGATGAAGGCCAGGCTAGGGGTCAGGAGAGATCGGTTGTTCTGTGCACGACTCACTTGGGGCTGTTGAAACAGGTCCCGGTTGGAACGCTGTGGGAGAAAGGGAAGAAACAGGAGGTGATGGTCCTTAAGGCAAAGGTTTTACCTGAGTCTTTTTTAGATACGGAGAACACGTGAAAACAAACGAGGTTCGACATGAGCAAGTATGTTTATAACTCCAACTTATCCTATGACTATCTTAATATTTAAACATATTATTATTGTTTGGGGTTACTTATCATATATACTCTATCTTTATCCTACTAATCTTATTCACGACGCCATAGATATGTATCTCGAAGACAGTATGTCAGGCAGGGAAGAAAGGATGCGAGCCTCCTTGTGGACATGGGTATAAATAAATTAGCAGTATATAGCGTAAAGGCTACAGTAGAAATAGACTGTCGACAACGCCTGGATGGTCTGATGTGAATGAGTGATACTATCAGATACTCACTAAGACCTTGTTCGGCAGCCTCTCGTCAGCGGTACAGACCTGCTCCTCCTGGCGTCATTCTCTTTCTCGATAATCACTCCCTGATGGTTTGCGAAGGTGGATCGACCTCTTCTATCGATGTGTGGTCAGTAGCACCAGAGGACTGAGCACAGCGCGCGATTTCCTTCGTTACTATCCTCTTTCTTGGCAGTCTCTCCTTGCTGGTCAGCGAGGCAGACCGTCGTCGGTCTCTGGAAATCCGCGCTCGGAGGGATGAGGGTTGGGCACCGATATCGGTTTATACCATTTTTTAGTTCAATGAGAGCTCTTGAGTGACCCGTAGCGACCAATCGCTCTCCCTCGGTTTTACGCCCACTTTCACTGGTCGACGCGCAAAGCCTGTGTGACTCACGTCGGCGTCAGGCTGTCACGTTTACCTCAGCGGAGTTGGCGGGTTACTTCAACTTAGAGGCATGGGACGTCAACGAGCCGTGAACACGCTGTTTATCGGGCATCCAGGGGAGCTTGGATGCCCACACGACAAGTTCAATGATTCCTGCCGACAGAATTTGGGTACATGCCTGAGTGTTCATCTCGTTGGCCTGCGGAACACCGGGGGCCGCTGTATTACGAGGAGAGTGCCACGTTTTCTTCGGCTGCTGACGCCGCCATTGGACACGAAGGGGCTGGCCTTCTCGTGGGGGACGTCGACGAGATACTGATTGTGAGTGCTCTGCCAGGCTGAGCTATAAACGATGAGTCGCGCTCTTCTGGGTTGCATCCGCGACAGCGTAAGCCTCTGAGGCACACGAGCTCGGAAAGGGAGATGTCCTTTTGTTTGAAGGCAGTGGATGAAGGAAGTCGGTGCGAGGTCTCAGGAGTGCTGCTTGTACGCATAATGATACCATACCCTGTGTCATTATTGGTCCACCGTCCTGGTGGAATGAAAGAATTTGATCATGTACCTTGTCGTCTGGAGCCTGAGGGACGGTGTACGTAACTCCACGCACGTGGGTGACTAATGCAGGATGAGCTGGCGGTGCATGGGTTACACTACGGACCACGTTGCGAACGCTTTTCTGACAGGTTGATGATATTTGGCTAGTTTTCTTTCACGACCATCCGTTGGAGGATGCGGCGATACTGCAGGCCGTTGAGCTTGACATGGTCCGTGCATGGCCGACACTAGTTCACGTGACCCCTATTTATGTAAGGCAAGATAAAATTTCATCTCCGAGTAGTTTCCCCCTATTCCCCCTATTCTTCCTCAAGCTTTCGCATGGACGTGGTGAGCACACCGTACAGGTAAGGTTCTTAGATTTCGTCATTTCAGGTACCGCACAACCCAAGTGAGTGCCTCTCTATCAATGGGCCCTCTCCCTGGGCAATCTGTTGCGACAATTGACATCATCAGCACCGTCTCCGATTTCATCTGTTGCCATCCTCTTTCTTGGTAATCTCTCCTCGATATCCCGTGGCGGATGATCATCTTTGTGCCCCAAAAATCCCGACGCAGTGGTATGAAAAGTCTTAGAACCGTCCTCAATCTCTTCCGCTACCATACTCCGCATTGGCAATCTCTTCTCGATGTCCTCGGTTCCCGGCAATCCATGCGCAGCAATGTGAGAAGCCCGAGAACAGCTCTAGTGTTCTCCTGCGCTGCTGCCCTCTTTCTTGGTAATCTCTCCTCAGTAACCTGCAAAGACTGACGGTCCTTCGACCCCAACTTTGAGACTGGCTTCATCTCCGAGTCGCGAGCCGGACGTTGGTGGATGTTACGCCCATCTGACATCCAAGCTGAAGTCTGGATTGCTTGCGTTATGGTTTCCTCGATGATATGCGGAGATTGACCTTCTGCCCCCACCACCAGGTTCGCATCCACTTTGTCCGTTCTCACATTCTCTTGCATGAGCTGCAGAGGCCGTGCACCATCCCGCTTGTCAACGCTAGGAATCTTCCTTGGTTCGTTGCACGATATCGCTGGACCAACGTTAACGAGTCGGAATCGTACATGCAAGCGGGCGTCAACATACGGTGTGGATTCTCTCTACCCTGCAACCCACGCGACTTCTAGACGAGGTTGGTGACTCTCGTTTTCCTTTACTCTTGGAGAGATTTACCGAGGCAATTCGGGTACATACCGCATCGCTGTGTGGTAAGCGGAGGGATCTGCGGAAACCTGGCCACCGTTCAACGGCAGGTCGACTTTCCCGCTCGTGGGGGTCGTTGGTGTATCGTGCGAAATGTCAACAATAAGGGCGTTGAAGTGAGAGTCCTGCTGTATCTTGAGGCCGGGTATCACGTTGACCTTCGAAGGTTGGTCGCCAGTACTTGGCTGTCGCTGTTTGACTCGGAGTGAGTGCAGTGACCTAGCGATTTTGTTTGGGATGATGAGCAGTTGTTAGACAATGAAGAATCCTCCCAGAGCCAATGGATAAAGGAAGTTAGGGCCAGGGTGCCCACAGATGTGAACAGACATACAATGCCACCGGCTCGCCTGGGCCACGCCCGAGATGCAAGGTTCGTTCCAGAGTACTCGATGACATCACCCTACCCTGCTTGCAACGTGCCAAGCATCACCATCTCTGTCATCACTTGCTGGTCAGTCACAGGCGTATGACAGCGCTGATTACACAATAGCTGACAGCGTACTTGCATTGCTCAATGACGTCAAAGGCGCCATGAACTTGGATTGCAGAAAGTTCTAAATGTGAGCTACAATGTCACACGTGTCAGTGTCAGGACGAACGAGTGTGCGTCTGGAGAGGAGGAGAGAACGCCCAACCTCGCCGAGGATGTGTTCTTGCTGACCCAGATCCTTCAACATGTAAGACAAACTGTTTGGTTGGAGTATCGACCGGCTCGGATTCTATCACCGTGCACACGCCGCGTGTCTGATCCAGCAGATGAGGTGACTTGGCTCGTCAGCCGCTCCCTGTCAAACAAGGTTACTCGGTAGAGTGGAGATCTCTTACCCATAGACCTCGCGATCCGAGCAAACGACTGACAATTTCAAGTCCGCCTTGTAGACAGCCGCTTGCATGCATGTTTTCGCGACATGGTGCCCCTGCAAAGGAACCAGTCTGCGTTGGAAACAAGACCCTGTATTTCTGGAAACCAGCCTTGGCCGTCAGACCGACGAAAAGACGGTGCTTTCGACGTCGGTCCGCATTCCCGATTGTCGAAACATGGGTATCTGACACGTGGTCGTTGCTCATTCGTATATGTATCCTGCACAGTAGCATCCTCTCAGGTGCTGAGCACTCACCACAATGGCGGGTTGAAGGATGCGTGGGAGGTGTTGGAGTGCCTCAGGGGGTGCACGAGCCGGAGTCGTTATCAAGGTCAACGATCCACTCGTTGGCGTGACGGACTGAGCAAAGCGAAAAGGCGAGCAATGTAAACTCAACGACCACGCAAATTAGTCACATTGTCGAGGTGCTTCTGCCGCAGACAGCGACACATATGCTGTCGTCAACATGTGATGATGGCGTATGTGGCATTCAAAGATACATTTAAGTTAGAATAACATTCAGACGCAACGTGCACAGGAACGCAAAGAAGGCTATCAGACCACAGCCTCCCCACAGATTCTCGTCATTTGCTCTGCTACGTACCTGCAGGTCGCTGACCTCATGGACGGCCAACGATGTGTACTAATGACTTGAAGTCGGGGGTGCGCGTTGATGTTGACTTCTTAATGCGGCGTTGGCATTCTCAGTGAACGGCAAGTACTTATACGACCAAGTGAGTAATCGTAGTTGAACAAAGGTGATTCTCCTCGCGAGGGAACTCGCCAAGGTAGTCGCTGGTTGGCTTGGACTGCCACTCATGCGACCAATAACGAGTGAGAATGTAAACTTCAACTTCAGCTAGAAAGCAATGCGCAACGGTTCATGTCAAGTTCGTAAATTGCGGGCTCATGCTTACCACTGATTCTGAGACTACACTAGAGACAAATACAATCCATGTAATAGATCGTCACAACTGACTAGATAAACAACGTCCACGCGCGTCCTGAGGGTAACTAACTTGAAGAACGCACTCCATCCGATTCAAACGATCTCCAACACTTTTGCCCGCAGATCCTTAGGGTTCGTCTGGCACGGGACTCCGGAGATAATAATCTCGCAATCGGTAGCGACGCGCTTGTATTGTTTGTTGTTCTGCCACTCGAGCAAGAGCGCGCTGAATGGACGCCTGAGTCGGACAATCAGCCCTAATGCCTGTCGATATCGATCCACGGGAGCTAAAGGCTTGACATGCGATGGAGTAGCTGGGACGGAACCACCCGAGTTATTGACGCTATCACCTAGCTTATCATCATCCTCGTCTGGTTTAAACTGCTGTTCGGCGTCGAACATGAACTCATCAAGGGGATCGCGGAGGTCGTGGAGCCAGGGGTGTACGAGAATGAGTTTCCTGGATGTCCGCAGTCGCCTTGCATCCATAGTCCTAAACTCTACTTTGCCAAGCAATGAGACGACTGCGCGACAAAGAGTCTCCTGAGGACCTCTCAGGTCCAGTACATCAATCCTTGTAACAGGGAATATAATGCATGGGAGATGCAAGCAACGGTTGGCGAAGGTTGCCCGAGGGAGTTGGATGACTTGACGGAAGAAAGCTAAGGCGTGGTC
>JBBPMO010001042.1:0-13127 GCA_038090315.1 Xanthoconium stramineum
TGTTTTACAGCGCTCTCGTGTCCCTCATCGCTAACATTGTCATGCCCTCGTTCGTCGTCCCACAGAACGCGCGGCACGCGTCGAGCCCCCTCGAACCAAAGCGAGCGACGTGGTCGGAACGTTTTCGAATTCGAATACACTTGTGTAGCCTGTGGGCATTGTCTCATCTGATCTTTGCGGTGTGTATGGCTGCCACATTGTAAGTCCCCCGCGGCGATTTGTGTTCCAATGACGTGATAGGCTAATGACATTGCTCGTACCCTTATCCATCTATTCATCCCTTTCGTATGAAAATCAAAAACGTAGTGTCACTTCGACCGTATCTGGGGCGACCTGGATCATGGTCGTCACCGGGTTATGTTGGGCAATGACACAATGGGCGCCTTTTGCGTTGGTGAGTCAGGGAGGTATTTTTTGAGGGCTTGGTGCTTACCCCAACGCCACCTCGTTCGGGTGTTTTTTGGTTTAGCTCGGAGAGGCGATATTGTCTCACCCTGCCTCGGACGATGCGAGCATTCATCTCGCGGACACGCGTTCGACACGTGGACGGATGAGTGGTGATGCGGACGAGACGCGGTTGCTTTTTGTCGTCGACGATGACGATGAAGGGGAGGGGCAAGAGGGAGAAGGGGCACGAAACAGCGATTCATCTGCGTCGAAACACTCGCTCGACCAAAACCGGGACCGAGACCGGGACCGAGATCACGACGGGCGCGATCCCAACGGGCATCTAAGGATGATCGGGATGGGACATGCACGAGCAAGAGTGAGCAGGGTCGATGTGTCTTTGCCTTCGTCTCCCGTTTCTGGGGTACACTCGGCGGTGGAGAGAGGGGGCGGGCATGTGCACACGGCTCCGACCGTGAGCAAGGAGAACACGAATGGGTTGAGCGCCCAGGCGGGTGCCATCATCGTGCGTCGCCTTCTTTGTCTCTCTTGAGGCGTTTCTCTGACTCACGCACTCGGACAGGGCATTCACAACTTGTTTATTGTCATACCCCAATTTCTCGTGACGGGTCTCTCGTCGATCGTGTTTGCGCTTCTCGACCCCGACAAGTCGGTGTTGCACGGGTACCATCCTAGGAGCGCAGCACCACAGCAGGGTGCGCGTGCGGGTGGGTTGATGCTGCGAGAAACAAGGGAGATAGCGCGCGACGACGGTGGCACGGATTCGACTGCCATCACCTTTCGGTGGGGATCTCTGTACGGTGCGGGGAGAACATTTCGTTGGTTGATATACTCAAGAATGTGCGCACGTTGGATGTGTTGTAACTATGTAGGATCTCGGAGAACGAACTACAATGTCTTCGCAACTAAACGCTTTGATCTAGCAATCTTCGAACCTATCGGTCTCACGATGCGGGTGAAATGTCTCATGTCTGCATCATTGCTCAGGCCGGGTGTAAAACAAACTCTCAGGCAGACAGTGGCAATCGTAAAAAGTAGGCATATAGTGAGGAAGGGAGTCAGAAACAACAAACCACAGTTCCCCACTAGCACTAGCGTCATCCGCCAACAGCTTCCTCATTGTGGCTTCATTTTCACAAGTGGGCGTTGCTGAGAAATGTGGTTAGGTTGGGCGGCATCGCAGTTGTGACGCGTTCGTACTGTGTTGCCGTCTCGCCAAAGACTTCCAACGTCATTGATCCCGATCGTCATCGCTCTCGCTGTCCGTATAACATCCAATGTTAATCTCGTACGTACCATTACCCTATGGAGCTCATCTGTATGATATTCTAACACTTGTACATAGTTTCGACGTATCTCTGCTTGACTTATCACGACCAAAAGTTTAATGGTGTCCTTCAAGACACGGTTCCGTTACTGATCATGTCGATCAGTAAACCCCCCGTCAAGAGCGTTTCTACCTCGCAACCTTCCACCAGCCCTTCCACGTGGTGCTCTCAAGCACCTGGGCCAGTGTCAACTGGGCGGGCAAGGTGGAGTTTGTTGCGGAGGCCTTGGCCGATGCGAACCCTGTGGTGCGCCCGTATGTGAACGAGAGCCATGTGGTCAAAACCCCAAACATGAAGGGGACGGACAGCTCAACAACAGTAATTCGACGATGGCGGGGTGCGAGGGCGGGAGGCGCGGTATGCAACTCATGTTGCCATCTGGAGGGTATTCCGCCGGGAGGACATTTGGCCGTAGGGTGAGGACGCTAAGGCCGACCAAAAGGCTACCTGCGGGAGTGGGCGTCAGCGAAGGTGAGAAGGGAGAAGATAGCAGCGAAACACAACACACCATTCTTATACTCGGACAATCTCGCCATGTCCTCGACACCCTCCACGCGCTACCCGCGGAGCTTCTGGATGGGCTCGATGAGGCTGTATGCGATCCACCCTGTGAGCTTGTGGAACGGGACGAACGTGTCCGGGGCCAATGCGGGTCGGCCGGCGAGGGCGAAGGCGGGACATGGTCAAACGTCCCCATGGGCAACGCCATCGAGTGTGTAGCGCGAAGGCCAGATGCCCGAGAGGTCTTCGATGAGGAGTGTCCAGAGCGCGGCGACGGGAACATGTCGCGTACCAGTGGCGTCAAATTTGGACTGCGTCTCGAGGAAATCTGTGGGGACGTGTCAGTTTACATCATTGACATCAGCTTTTCCATTGGATTTGGCAAAGGCGAGGATGGGGTGCGTGTGTGCATAAAGGACGGAAGAGGGTAGAGGGATAAAGCGGAGAGGAGCGGGTGATAGAGTGATGAGGCAAAGAGGACGCACGACACGTGGTGAGATTACCGTGCGTTCCTATCCTTAAGAGATCCACACAAGACGATGTATGGGGACGAGCGTAAATGAAGATGGAAAGACGGCGCGCACGCCCGTCCCTGGCTCCGCGTACTTGCACCGCCGAGTAGGACGGAGCCGAGGAGATGGCGCCATTATGTAAACGTTAGTACCTTTATGTTCCCACGACCTTGTAGCCGAGGATCCGAGGAATGCCACGCTTCAACCGCATTGTTACCCTCTGCCTCGTACACCCACCAGCTCTCTCTCCCCTGCTACCAGACACGCCATGAATACAGCCAATCCAGCTCAGACCAGCCCGTATGTACATTCATAGTCCCGTTGGAGATCGCTGACTTGGTTCTAGAACGAAAAAGATCATTATCAAAGGTGGGTGCCAACGCTCAACATTCTGTCCCACTCGGCAAATATTCCTGTAGACATCGAACTTCGCACTCCAACGGGACGCAAGCTCAAGGTCTTACCCGCAAGGCAATTTTACGCCCAGTTTTCCATCCGCGACACCTCACAGACGTGGAAGACGAAGAACGTCAAAGAGTCAAAGGATCGTACCACTCAGTGGCGGGAGGTTTTCAATTTGTGAGTACATGTCCTCTGTCTCACGCTAGAAAACTAAGTATTATCAGCGATGCGAACGACAGTTCCGATCTTCTCGTAGAAGTTTACCGGAAACACCGCGCCATCAAGGACACTCTAGTTGGGACTCTCGCAGATACAATCGTCGGGGTATTGGGAAAATTGACGGATGGAGGTACGCATATATCGATGATACTCTGTGTTTGACTGACGCGATCTGTACGATCAAAGTGTTCCAAGACGTTCTTCATGATGACAAGGTTACCCCCGACGAATCCAATAACCGAGGGATCACTATCAAGTTCGCGTTGACTGCTGAGCCACTCGGACGTGAGGATGATAGTGCCGACAAACGTCAGGCCAGAGACGTCGTCGACAAGATGAACAAAGCGCTCGAGCAAGTCGGCGACACCCCCGCACCCGTCGAGGCCATCAGTTCCGTGGTCGATACCACCGGAAAGGTCGTAAACGACAGCAACGCCATTACAAAGGACACCAATACCCTGCAGACGTTCGAGAGTCTATCACCCGTTCTTTCCAAGTGGATGGACCTCTTCGACAGGATCGGCAGCGCTGTTGCAGAGGTATTTTACTTCGAATCTCCACGTCCACGTGGTCTGAATTCTCACAGGTCCACCCCTATGCGAAGGTGGCTTGGACCGTTCTATCAGCGGCGAACAAGGTTGGTCTGTTTCCGGGTACCATACCATCACTAGTCACTAATGTTATTTCCCAAAGGCGCTCTTGAACCAGAAAGACCGCGACGATCACATCAAGCGTTTGGCAGAAGTCTTAAACGACGTCCTTGCGTTTGTTGACGACGCCAAGTACTTGGACGAAATCGAACGGTATGCCAAGACGATCACCGTTCTAATCCAGCAGGTGACGGAGTGCGGGCACTTCATCACCGTATACGCCAAACAAAAGAACTTTTGTTCGTCGCTGCTCCCTTCATCGCCCAATCGCCACTGACGCCTGTATCCAGGGCTTCGTGCTGCAAAATACACAATTTCTCACAGCGATATTGATGCAAGCATCACCGCGTACGCGGACAGCTTCAAGAAACTCACAGACGCACTCTTGGAAGGAGTTGCAGTGCAGACGGGCGTCACTGTTTTTCGTATGATGAACGTTTTGAAAGGCGTCGGTAGGTCGGATGGTTTGAGGTTGTGGTCGGACATTCATGACGCGCTCAATGCAGAGGAGTCGATCGAATCGATCAAACTGGATGACATGCCATATGCGTTCGGGGCGAGGTTCCAGCTGGAGAAGGGATGCCTACCAGGAACGCGCGAGTTGTTTCTTCAAGAAATTCGTGAGATCCTGAACAACCCTGACGACGATGCCCCGCGAGTGTGTCTTCTGACTGGGGTTGCTGGGTCGGGCAAGTCCGCCGTCGCTCACTCAATCGCTCGATGGTACTCGGAGCAGCAGCGACTGGGCTCGTCCTATTGCTTCGCCAGCACGGATATGGCGAACCGCAACCCGAAAAACCTTTTCACCACTATCGCGCGCGATCTCTGCGACCATGATGTGGAGTACAAGGCTGCCCTCTGGCAGGTTGTCAAGGACGATCGGTCGCTCCGCACATCGCAATCACCACTGGAGCAGATTGAGACGCTGATCGTCAAACCCTGCAAGGACCTCCACCCTGTTGGACCGTTGGTCGTCGTCATCGATGCTCTCGATGAGAGTGGTAATCCAGCCAGCCGCCAACACATTCTACAGGCCATCTCTAAGCACATCACCGAAAACACCCTTCCGAAGCATCTTCGCTTCCTCATCACCGCTCGCCCCGAAGATGACATCCTTGCTGAACTGCCAACTGGTCCTCGAGTCATCCATAAATACATTGGGGACATCGGGGATGATGTTGTAAACGAAGACCTCCGTAGATTCATCCATCACTCTCTTTATCGATATACTGAACTCGAATCATATTGGCCGGGCGGGGAGTGGTGTCAACGGCTTGTCGATCATTCCGAGAAGCTCTTCCAGTGGGCTTCAACGGCATGTAATTTCATCCGAGGACTTGGAGGGTGTGGTAGGAGGCTCAACTTGTGTGACCGTTTCAAGATAGTAGTGCAAGCGGATAACAAGGGTGTCCGGTGGGTGGACCCACTGGACGAACTTTACCGAACAATACTGCAGCAGCAGTTCACCAGCGACGATGATCAAAGCTACTTCCGGGAAGTGATGGCGGTTGTACTTGCTCTTCACCAACCACTACCTCTCACGTCCCTCTCACCCCTCTTCGCTGGACGCTTGGAGGTGGCAAATATTATCAGACCCCTGGCATCACTGCTTGACGGGGTGCTTGATGAAGAAAGACCTATTCGTCCACTCCATACTTCATTCCGTGACTTTCTACTAGACGACACTCGCAGTTCCACTTTCCACATCCCCATCCAACCTCACCATCATCTCTGCATCGGACAAGCATTGCTTGCATGCATGCGAAAGATGCTCTGGTTCAACATCTGTGACCTCAAGGACTCTCGAACTCCCAATGCCGCCATTCCCGACCTTCCCAATCGTATCACCAAAGCCATTCCCCCCCACCTATCATACTCCTGCCTATATTGGATGGACCACCTGCGACATCCCGACTGCACCCCAGTCTTGTTGAATGAGGTGACCCTCTTCATCAAAGACAAGTTCCCCTACTGGCTTGAAGCCATCAGCCTCCTCTCCCTCTCCTCTCCTACCACATTCATCCCATCTGCCATAGAGACATGCATCACTCTAAGGAAATGGGCCAAGGTAAGATCAAATATAATCATCAGTGGTGAATGCTGACCAAACTGTTACAAGGACCCAGAGATATCCGCACTAGCATCAGATGCTTCCCAATTTATTCAAGTGTTTGCACCTGTCCTCAGAGAATCCACTCCCCACCTCTATCTATCAGCCATGCCCCAAACTCCCACCAGCTCCCCCCTTTGCAAACTCTGGGTTGACCATTTGCAAAAGCATGTGTTAGCCATCTCAGAACATCCAGCCAGTTGGCCAGCAGATATTCATACCTTGCATGGACACATAGCTGAAGTCACCTCTGTTGCCTATTCTCCTGATGGGATTCATGTTGCTTCTGGCTCTAAGGACAATACCATTAGGGTTTGGAATGTAGTCACTGGTCAATGTGTGGCAGGTCCATTCCAAGGGCATACAGATCAGGTCTTCTCTGTTGCCTATTCACCTGATGGAAATTGCATTGTCTCTGGCTCTGGGGATAGGACTATTAGAATCTGGGATGCAACCACAGCACAGTGTATTGCAGGTCCATTCCAGGGCCATCAATCTGATGTCTCCTCTGTTGCCTATTCTCCTGATGGAGCTTGTGTTGTCTCTGGTTCTTGGGACAAAACTATCACAGTTTGGGATGTGGTCACTGGTCAATGTGTTGTAGGGCCATTCCAGGGGCATACAGATCAGATCAATTCTGTTGCCTATTCACCTAATGGTGCTCACATTGCCTCTGGCTCTGATGACAATACCATTAGAGTTTGGGATGCAACCACAGGGCAGTGTATAGCAGACTCTTTCAAAGGGCATACAGAGTCTGTTTGCTCTGTTGCCTACTCCCCTGATGGCGCACACATTGTCTCTGGCTCCCAGGATGGGACTCTTAGTGTTTGGAATGCAACTACTGGACAACCTGTGGCAGGTCCATTTCAAGAGCCAGGGGGGGTTAGCCTTGTTGCCTATTCCCCTGATGGTATCCATGTTGCCTCTGCCTCTGGCTTTGTTGATGGCTCCATTAGAGTTTGGGATGTACCCTCTGGCCAATGTGTGGCAGGTCCATTCAAAGGGCACACAAATCTTATCAGCTCTGTTGCCTACTCACCTGATGGGCTTCACATTGTCTCTGGCTCCCAGGATGGAACTATCAGACTTTGGAATGCATCCACTGGCCAGTCTTCTACTAGCCTATCACAAAAGCAAACTTATAAGATTAAGTGTATTGCCTGTTCACCTGATGGTACCTTGATTGCCTCAGGCTGTTCAGATGGTGCCATTAGAGTTTGGCATGCAACCACTGGAAGGCATGTTGCAGGTCCATTCCAAGGACATACACATCTAGTCATGTCTCTTGCCTATTCACCTGATGGGACTTGCATCATCTCTGGCTCTTGGGATGAGACCATTAGGGTTTGGAATGTTGCCACTGAGGAGTGCATGGTTTCATTCCAAGGGCATAAAAATCCAGTCTGCTCTGTTGCATATTCACCTGATGGCATTCACATTGCCTCTGGCTCTAAAGACAATACCATTAGGATTTGGAATACAACCACTGGCCAGTGTGTGGCAGGTCCACTTCAAGGGCATGCAAACATGGTTTCATCTGTTGCTTACTCCCCTGATGGTGCTTATATTGTCTCTAGCTCTTATGATAACACCATTAGAGTCTGGGATGCAAGCACTGGGCAATGCATGGTGCTCCAAGGACATGGGGATCGTGTTACATCTGTTGCATACTCATCTAATGGAATCCACATTGCCTCTGGCTCTTATGATAAGACCATTAGGGTCTGGGATGCAACCACTGGCCAATGTGTAGTGGATCCATTCCAAGGGCATACACATTGTGTTTCCTCTGTTGCCTACTCCCCTGATGGTGTTCATATTGTCTCAGGCTCTGTTGACAAAACCATTAGGATCTGGAATGCCTCTACTGGTCAATGTGTGGCAGGTCCATTTGGAGGTTTCATGAATAGAATCTGCTCTGTTGCCTATTTACCTGATGGCAATCATATTGCTAGTGCATCCTACAATGGCTTTGTCATTGTGTGGAAAGTTCAAGAACTCTTCTTTCTTCATGCTATGTATGAGAAGAATGGCTGGATTCAATCTTCTAGTGGACTTTTTTTTGGCTGGATGGCTCCCTGGAATAGAGATACCTTACATCTTCCTATTCATTCTCAAGTGATATCTTCTGAAGGCAGAATTCCCCAGGCCAATGTTGATCACTCTTTGTTTGGAGAGTCTTGGATCTCTTGTTGGCACTGATTCCTTTTTGCATTCTGGTAGCTGGTACTCTTTACTATGCCCTCTATTCTCATTGAATTACTGGACTTGCATTTTTGTAAATGGTAACAATATTTGTGATTCCAATCTGGGCCAGTCTAAAGATATATGATGTGAACAAATCTTATGATTTCAACAGCAACACAAAGAGCAGTCTAAGCCAGTGGATAATAAAAGCATAACAGAAAAAATGTAGCTTGTCCTCCAGGTTGCCTACTGTACAAACTTGACTTGAAGGGAAACAACTGTGAGATACAGCTGGTTTTATACCTAAGTTAGGTGGAAGTGCTATATTACATGAATGGAAAGCTGACAATCCACATTGGACTTTGAGTCAGCCAGAGCCTTGGTGCACAGAACTCAAACAAGGGTGAGGTGAACCAGGCTGTGGAAAGACAACAGACTGACTGGCCAAACTGTGAGCTTGGGCTCTGGTCACATATACCTTACCCACACTGTCTAAACAGGTGATTGTGACAAAGGGCCATCTAGCCCACAGTATGCACTCAAGCATGAAAATTATCTAGAGGATCCTCAAGGCAGCAGGTGGGTACACTCTCCCACTGTCATCAACATGGACCAGCCTGAAAGACTACATGATTGTTGGAGTAAAATGTATCAGTTCAACACTAACATGACACAAAAATAAAACAAACACTGTATCTAAAACCCCCTCCACCCTCAGGTATCATCTATGCAATATCCTAAATAGGCACCTTGATATTGCATGATTTGCAATGAATACAGTTCTGCAACGATGCCAATGTCAACCCTTGCATGTATGCTAAAGGCAAGTTGCCTACCTGCAAATTGATGACAACATTTTTATCCCAACTGTCATCCTGGGATACTGCTTTTACCCTTGATGTACTTGTACAAATATGCACATTGCAGTATGTCAGCAAAGTCGCTGATGTTTCAACAGATGTGATCTCCTGATGCACATGTCTTCAATACTGTCCCTGCAAACACATGGATGTACAGACTAACCTTTGGTGCAATTTGTGCCTAGATATCATCAAATTGGTTGATAGTGGTGGCTGGAACAGAGCATACTCAATGGGTTTGAAATGATGGACTGTCAGCATATGCTTGGCATTTGATCTCCCAGGCTAAAGAACAGTGAGTCAATGCTTGAGTAGGCAATACCACCCCACATGCTCAATGACATGCTGAAACTTGCAGGTGCATATGCCAGTGATGCTGTTGCAGTCCTCACCATATACAATGACTGTGCTGATGAATCCAGGATAGACCTCAACACAGAGCCAACCCATAAACCGAGAAAGGGATGCAGTGTAGTTGCCTTGGTCATTTGTCATGCACACGGGATAGTAGAAGAGTGACTCTTGGTGAAGAACCACATGGTTGGCGATGTGGTGAGCTGTCCAAGGATATGACTGTCCCTCAGGACCAGCCTGGAGGCAATTTGTTGAGAGCACAAGATTCTATGACTGTCCTGGAAAGGACATAGGATCCTGTGTGGTGTTCAAAGTAATAGCTTCAAATCATTCAAAATATGAATGAGTGACACATTTCGACGCACCTACTTCACCACCCTTTTCGAGGATGATGACCCAAAATTCCTTGCCCTTTTCTTTGTCGAGCTGCTTGAGGTGTATACCAGCGCACAGACCGGCAGGGCCAGCACCAATGATACAAACATCCACATCTTCCGAGATCCGTTCTACTGTCCCTGGAGTAAATAGCTCTCTCCGCCATGGTACGACAACATGAAAGGTGCGTCTTACCAGTGCTATTCGTCGCCACCACATTCTGTTAATGTTAACGTATAAAGTGTACAGATTTAGCTTCCGTGGTGTGACAGCCAGATTCTGTCACAACACGCGTCACATCACACTCCTGTCATTTTCCAAAATACCTCGTCCGGGGGATACACTCTACGTATGACTGGCCTCGCTGCGGTGCCCCTCTCCGACGAAGCCCAGGATGACCACGACCGTCGCTAGGCGGGTGTCTGTCCCGTAATCTGCCCAGCATCGACACAGCTGCCATCACTTACCGTTGGTCTTCTGGGGGTGCAAATGCTCTGGTCGGTCAGAATGTCTTATGGTTGAGTTACTTCAGTTGCTCTGGAAATATAAACTAACATGACATCACCCAGCCTCACCATATCTGCTCTCGCTCGGCCTTCGAAAGTCATGGCCATCGTTTTCCTCGTGCCTCTGTCTGGTCTCACTGTACAACCCGCGATAGGTTTGCTTCGCACACGACTGTTCAACCTGCTTCCAAACAACCTACAGGCGATGCCCGTGCAGCGAGCATGTTGGCCATCAGAAGCGTTGCCGGATTCTTCGTGTCAGTTTACACCATCTCCACGTCGAGCCGTATCCGACGTGCATCCCAGAGGAAATCTCGATCTCTCCAATTATTTCCCTTTATGAGGACTACACAACCGGAGACGTTGTCGGCCATCGTGGCCTTGCTCTTATTCTTGTCGCAAGCTTAGGTGTGTTTCCATGTCAAGGAACGCATCTTGCTCTCTTCGTCGTAAGTACCATCTCTATGACACACACTCCACTCATGTGCCCCGCAGAAGCGATCCCAAAGGATCCCGGCAAGAGTTGAAAGAACTACGAGAGACACTCATCACACTTCTTAGTGTCATCCGACGAATTGTGCGTCCCCGCATCCTCATCTCTGGCTCCGCAGTAACCTCCTCTCGCAGTGCTGGATTCAGTTCTTGTTCGTTCCCGTTACTTTCTGTCGCGCGTCGCCCATCCTGCACACCCCCGCAATCGCACTCGCTGACTCGGGACGCACGCCCTGTTTTACAGCACGCTCGTGTCCCTCATCGCCAACATTGTCGTACCTCATTCGTCGTCCCACAGAACGCACGGCACGCATCGAACCCCCTCAAACCAAAGCGAACGACGTGGTCGGAACGCTGAACCCCTACAGCTTCCTCACTACGGTTTCACTGTCCTGGGTGGGCAGTGCTGAGCAATTTGGTTATGTTGGGCAAGATCGCAGCTGTGATCACGTCCGTACTGTATCACCGCCTCGCCAAGGACCTCGAACGTCATTGATTGTTATCGCTATCGTTTTCGCTGTCCGTATAACATCTGATGTTCATCTCGTACATTACCCTGTGGATCTCATCTGTATAGTATTCGAAAACTTGTACATAATCTCGACATATCTCCACTTGACTTATCACGCCCAAAAGTTTAATGGTGTCCTTCAAAATACGGTCCGTCGCTGATGATGTCGATCAGAGGACCCCCCGCCAAAGGCCGTTTCTGCCTCGCAACCTCCCACCCGCCTTTCGACGTCTCGCTTTGGGCGAGTGTCAACCGAGCGGGGGTAAGGTGGAGTTTGTTGTGGAGGCCTTGGGCGATGCGGTCCTTAGGCGCGCCCGTACGTGAGCATGAGTCATGTGGTCATAACACCCAAAACGAAGTGGATGAACACCTCAATAACAGTCACCGCGTGCCATTTGACGACGGCGGATGCCAGGGCGAGAGGCACGGCACGCTACTCGTGTTGCCATCTGGGAAGCATTCCGCTGGGAGGACATTTGGGTGGGGGTGAGGACGCCAAAGTCGACCAAAAGGCCGCCTGCGTCAGCGAAGGTGAAGGAGAACAAGGGAGAAGAGAACAGCGAAACACAATGCACCATTCCTATACTCGACCCAGTGAGCTTGTGCAACGGGACGAGCGTGTCGGACCACATTTCGAGGAGAGGGGTGACCTGCGTCAAGATGGCGCAAAGTTCCTCTATTCGGTGATCAGTTCGACGTGAAAAGAGTCGAGGAAGAAGCCGAGGACATACTTACCTTATGTCACTGTGACCGGCCAGTTTAACTGCCAGTGCTAAATTCAGGTAATCGTATCAGATTTGACTCCTGTGTTGATGCACTCAAAAATTCTATCGAACAGATTCTCCACTGATGTTGCCATGACTATCAAGTGATCAAGGAAATGCAAGGCCACAAAAGTTAGTATCAGGCCATTCCTTGACGACCCAAAGGCACCTATCGAGGGTGTTATGAGTTCACTGTGCCACCATCACGGTCTAAATCAGTGCTCTTCCCTGCAAACTCGACCCTATAAGTTTCATCCGAGTATATTACCCTCGAACATAATGCCTCTCGGGGCTGACTGCCATTACAAAATCTTCAATGCTCAGTACACTCCATCGGATGCTGATTTATTCGTTGGTCAGCCGACCACGAACATCATGGGCTATATACCACCACCTCAGCCTTGTTCAACATGGTGGTATGTCTCTGTGCTGTCGTCTCAGCCTCCCCAATATTCACTTTGCGGCTAACCTATTGTGATAGTGGAAGTTGACAGTCAAGTCGACCAGTATATGCTGTTTCAATATGGGGGAGCGGGTGTTCCTCCATACCTAACAAGATAAATGGCGACATAAGTCCTATGACATCGACCTGGTCAGGATTACGCGTCATCTGGGAGTGCGTCATTGCAACGACGATTCCAGCTAGGGGATGGCATGGACACGTCGACGGCGCAGGCTACGGGAGGGTTGACTCAAAGGGGGGTGGATTCGATTGCGATCGTCTTTTAGTGAGCATTGGGTTGTACTGCCTATCGTGTCTTCATGGTTCTAGTACTCTTAACTTGGGACATCGTCGCCGCCATTGCCTGCATGCTTTGCTTATCGCCTTCTCAGGGATTTTGAGCGGCACCGACGGCACTCTGTATCCTTCAGTGCGTCATACATTACCCAACTTGTTTCCTTTGGATCCGATTAACGATCCATTTTATCTGTTTTCTACCACAG
>JBBPMO010001043.1:0-13124 GCA_038090315.1 Xanthoconium stramineum
CTCGCCCAGGACTTACTTCCGGACCTCCGGACATGTATTAGGCTCCCCTCTCGTCATCCTTCATTTTAGTTACCTCCTTTTGTACTAAGGTTTAGTAGCATTCTCGCCACTGACCCTATGAACCTGCGCCACAGTTCCGCATTCCAGACAGCCAGTGCGCAGCCTTAACATTCTACATCTGTTCCTATCATTCAGCTCCATTCTCCGCTACCAATCCTGTACACCTCCATAGTATAAGTACTGTACCCCTGAGCCATGTATTACCCTCAGTTTGAATATCAACTAAGATTCCACTCCCCTCTGATCCTCTGCTAGAGTCTCTGACTCTCCTCTGAACATTACTCGACTTCGTCGCTGCACAACATTGAAGTCTTACCTCCAAAGTTATCTCCGCGTTCCGAAATCCGGGACAAAGACTTGACAAGGGCGCAGTGCTCCTCTCTGAGTCGCTGAAGCCAAGTCCTGTCTGACACTAATCTCCGGACGTTCTGGAGATAGTTCTGGAGTTGACCCGGTCTTGACACTAAGGCAAGGTCTAGTGCTTGGATGATGGCGGGATCCAGGCATATGGCTGTCTCTAGGTTATCCTGGGTGGTGTCCATGTGGTCCTGTCTGGACAATGCATCCACCAGGGCCATCTTGGTTTCAGGGGTGACCTGCCATTGTAGATCAAAGTCCTGTAGGAATAGTGACCATCTGGCCTGTCGTCTGGATAGTTTTCAAGGGTCTTTGATATAGGAGAGGTTCTTGTGGTCGGTGATAATGGTGATGGGGTGTGCAGTCCCTTGGAGGTATTGATGCCATTTCTCCAATGCTAAGATCACTGCCAGGAGTTCATGGTTGTAGATGTCATAGTTGTGCTGAGTGGAGAAGGTGTGGGAGAAATAGGTGCATGGGTGTAGGTCAGAATTTTCATCAGCCTGCATGAGTACCGCTCCAGCAGCTAACAAGGAGGCGTCAGTCATGATAGAGAAAGGATGGGTCACATCAGAGATTCATAGGACAGGGGCAGAGAAGAAGATGTGTTTGAGATGTTCAAACACTTGTTGTTGGAGTTGGGTCCAGACCCAGGGTTCCCCTTTGCGAGTGAGTAGGTGAAGGGGGGCGACGATGTTGGAGAAGTCTGGAATGAATTTCCTGTAGAAGTTTGCGAATCTGGTGAATGACTGGATCCCTTTGACTGAGGTGGGGGATTTCCATTTCTCTATGGCTTCCAGCTTCTTCTTGTCCATCTTGATCTCTCCTTGCCTGATGATCATGCCTAGAAACTCCATGCGAGGGGCGTTGAGCATGCATTTGGAGAGTTTGATGGATAATCTGTGTTCTCTCAGACATTGGAGTACCTGACGAGTTCGTTCATGGTGTAGGGCAACATCATCTTTGATATGGATTCCGAGATCATCCATGTAGATCTTTAATCATTTTTCCCATAACATGTCTACAAAGATATGGTTCATGAAAGCCTGGAAGGTGGGGGGAGCATTGCAAAACCTGAAGAACATGACAGTGGGTTTGAATAGTCCCATAGGAGTGATGAAGGTGGCTTTCCATTGGTCTTCTTTCTTGATAAGGATGTTGTTGTATCCCCAGTGAATGTCAAACTTGGTGAATAGGGTGGATTCTTTCATGTCATCGATGAGTTCAGGGATTAGGGGGAGAGGGTAGGCATTTTGGATAGTATGGGAATTTAGGTAGCGATAATCTTGGCAGGAACGTAGAGTTCTATCCTTTTTGGGGATGAAGAAGAAGGGAGAGGCTTGGGGGGATGTCAAGGGTATGATTCATCCAGTTTTGAGATGTTCTTCCACGAAGGCTTTACAGGTTTCCATCTCCATTGGGTTGAGAGAGTAGACCTTGGCGATCTTAGAAGCGAAGTCCAGACAAAGTTTAATGGTATGGTCATAGGGGCGATGAGGAGGGAGTTGGTCATGGGTTTTCTCTGAGAAGACATCTGTGAAGTCTTTGCACCATTCGGATATAATGGGGTCCATTGACTGAGTGGTTTGGGCAATCTGGGTAGAGATGGTCGTTTGTTGATCTGTTCTCCATTCAGCCAGGCCTGTCATTTATTCAGTCTGTGGGAGATCTTCTGGTCCACATCTAAGCCTAGCCACTATAGGAGATATTGTCGGGGAATGTAATCAGGGGGCAGAGAGGCTGGTGATCTTGGGATGGAAATGGTGTTGGATAACCAATCGATCCTGGGGTTCCATTTGCACAGCCAGGGCATTCCTAAGATCACTTGTTGCCGGCCAAGGCTGAGGACCATAAGGTTGGTGTTCTCCCTGGACTGAGAGAATAGGATGTTTGTGTGGGCTTTCCACCTGATGGTTCCTTTGATGTTTGCAGTTCCATCTACATTGTATGCTTGAATAGGTTTGGGAAGACGTTGTAGGGGGAAATTTGCCTTGGATAAGAGGTTGATGTCAATGAAGTTTCCAGTGGCGCCACAGTCAATGAGGGCGGTGGTTTTGACAATTTGTGTTCCAGTAGCCAATTTGATAGGGAGATGAATAGTTCATTCATTTGGCAAGGCTACTAATACATGGGACAAGTCATGGAAAGAAGACATCAAGGTAACTTCCCAAATTAAAAATCCTCATTGTCTGGGAAGGTGGTGGCTGCAGCCATGTCTTCTCCATCATCCTCATAACAGATCTTCAAGGATTGGAGGATGTCTTCAGGGGTTTTGCCCTTGGTGGTGAGGTTCTGGATGAAGGCATCGATGGGGGTGATTGGAGCAATGGTGGTGGCAGTGGTTTCAGTGTTTCTGACTTGTTGTGGGCAGTAATTTCCTTTGGGTTTCCCAGTCGTCTTGGAGGACCAGCATTCATTTGCACTGTGTCCCTTTTTGCAACATCTGAAGCAAAGTCCTTCTCTAATGCACCAGGCACAGTCAGTTGGACAGAGCTTTTTCAAGCAGACAGTGTTGACATCCATGGCATCGGGATCTTTGGTAGAATGCAAGTTGGAGGGGAATGAGGAGAGGGGTAAACCTTGTCCCTTCTTGAAAGCTATGATACGTGCTTTCTGTTTATGGAAGTCAATGGCTTTTTCCATCCAAGCCTTGAGAGTGGTGGGAACTTTTTCCATGGAGTAGATCATGGTAGCAAGTTGGATGTCTAATCCTTCGGCGAAGAGTCTGCGTATCGCTGGAGTGTCACCTGCTTGGGCTTGAGCCACCAAGTATTGGAATTTGGAGAGGTATGTCTGGAAACTGTCATCCTTTCGAGTAGCAAGCTGTTTCAGGGCTTCAAGTTCATCCCTGGCTGTCTCATCCATGTGGTATGGATAGAACATGTCAGCAAATGCTTGTTTCACATGGTCGAAGTCTTTGTCTGCTGCTTTGATGTTTGCATCAGCAAGGGTGTGCAACCAGGTGTCCGCAAAGTATTTTCCTTGTCCCTTGCCCATTTTATTGAGCAAGGTCACCAACTTGGTGTCATCTGTGGTGTAGATGGAGGGGTTGATTTGAAAATATGCTTTCATGGCATTCACCCATCGGATTGCATCCTCGGTTTCTCCAGAGAAAAGTTCAGGGAGGGCATCCTTGATTACGGTGGTGCTAGTGGTGGTGGATATGGGGTTTGCTGGTGGTAGGATTGTGGGTGGAAGTGCAGTGGTTGAGGGTGTAGAAATTGATGAGACGGTTGTTGGTACAACAGAGGGCATGGTAGTTACTAAGGGGGTGACTGGTGGCAGTGGGTTGGTTATGGGGGTACTGGGCTGAGAACCAGAGGGTGGCAATGGGGTGCTGCACTTTGGTGGTGAGGGCAGTGACGAAGGGTTAGCTGTGTATTGACATCCTAAAACTCTTTTCAAGGATGCGGAGGAGTCCATTGGGGTACTGGGTCTAGTGGGTGACTGTGTTCGAGGGGTGACTGCAAAGTCCAAGGGGTTCTGGGGTGTTCCGGTTTCTTCTGAGTTGTCAGGAGCTTGGAAAACTTTCTTGGGGTGCTGGGAGAAAATCTTGGGTTGGCTGGGGTGGTCCTGCTCCTAGATAGGAGGGACAAAAAGAGATTCTTGTTCTTTTGTTATGTGAGTCGACAGACTTACGTCAAGGGACAAGGGTCTACTTACTCTGAGGGAGGTACTCACAAAGAGATGCTGCATCCTCAAAGTAAGGCTAAGGTGGGAACAAGAGATGAGGGGACTAAGTCACAACCAGACGAGTTGCGGATTCGTAAGACTGATGCTGTGATTGTGTAGAACAAGAATGAAGAGAGAAGTACAGGCTAAGTGGGTATTTAAGTACTATGGAGTACCTAAGTGGAAGCTTGTAGAACAGTGTGGAATGTTGGGAAAACATGACTATCGTGAGAGAGATAGTCAAGGGGAGAGATAGTCCTGTAGTGAGATAAGAGACTAGAGAGGGATGATCACGGAGGAGGAGTAAGGCGGAAAGGCATGTAAGTAGTGGTTGGTCTCCTCATGTAGTGGGGTGAAGTGGAAGTAAGGACATTGTACTACAGTGATAAGGAAGAATACATGAGAGAGGAAGAAAATTGTAACACATGGATGACCTGGGTATCCACACCAAAGACAACATCACCCTTCACCATGAATGAACAGTCCTCCAATAGCTCAGAGAACATGGACTGTCGATCAAGCTCTTGAAGTGTGTGTTTGATGCCCCTCACATGGAATTCTTGGGCATGATCATTGGACAAGGAGAGGTCAAGATGGATGAGACGAAGTTGGAAGCCATAAGAGATTGGAAACCCCCCACCTTGGTCAAAGGGATCCAGTCATTCACCAGATTCATGAATTTTTACAGGAAGTTTATCCCAGACTTCTCTAACATTGTCACTCCCCTGAACCTACTCACTCATAAGGGAGAACCCTGGGTCTGGACTCGACTTCAACAAGATGCCTTTGAATGCCTTAAACATATCTTCTCCTCTGCACCAATTCTATGGATCCCTGACATGACTTGCCCCTTTTCCATCATGACCAATGCCTCCTTGCTAGCTGCTGGGGCAGTACTCATGCAGACAGACGAAAACTCAGACTTACACACCTGTGCATACTTCTCTTGCACCTTCTCCTCCATCCAGTGCAACTATGACATCTATGATCATGAACTCCTTGCAGTAATACTGGCCTTGGAACAATGGTGCCAATATCTCCAAGGAACTGCACATCCCATCACCATTATCACCAACCATAAAAACCTCTCCTATATCAAAGACCTGGTGACAGGCCAGATGGTCCCTGTTTCTACAAGACTTTGACCTGCAATGGCAAGTCACACCAGGGACCAAGATGGCCCCTGTGGACGCTCTTTCTAGACAGGATCACATAGACACCACCCAGGACAACCAAGAAATGTCCATTTGCCCAGAGCCTGTGATCATCCAAGCACTGGACCTAGCTCTAGCCTAGAAAATTCGATCCTCCACCCAGTCAGATCCACTAGTGCCTCAGGCCCTTGAAGCCTTGAAACTTGGTTTCCCCCTGTTCCCTTGCTCATCTAAGGACAATTGGCACATGACAAATGGTCATTTGTACTTCAAGGGTTGCATGTATATTCCCCCACACGAGCGACAGGCCATTACCTGTTCCATACATGACTCCCCCACCACTGGGCATGCAGGATGCTTTCAAACCAAGACTCTGTTAGAAAGAGACTTCTGGTGGCTGGGCCTCTCCTTGTTTGTCAATGCCTTCATATCCAGATGCGCCATATGCCAACAGAACAAGGTCAACCATCATCCTACCCGCCCCCCACTTGCTCCCATTGCTTCATCTTCTCCCTTGCCCTTCAAACAACTCTCGGTCAATCTGGTCATGGACTTCCCTCCTTCCAACAGACATGACTCATTAATGGTTGTGGTCGACCACAGCCTGATGAAGGGAGTAATTCTCATCCCTTGCTCAAAAACTATAGATACAGCGGGAGTAGCCAAACTCTTCCTCCACCATGTGTTCAAATGATTTGGTCTTCATGACTCCTTGATATCTGACAGAGGCCCTCAATTTGCTTCCACCTTTGCCAGAGAACTTGCACAACTTCTCCACTATGATGTCAAACTCTCCACTGCATATCACCCTCAAACTGATGGACAAATGAAATGAACCAACCAAGAGATTGAAACATATCTTTGCATCTTCTGTACCAACAATCCTCAGAAATGGATGGACTTCCTCCCCACTGCTGAGTTTCATCACAATTCCATCCCCCATAGCTCCACTAACGTTTCACCATTCTCCTTGTTACACGGATATGAACCTAGGGCATACCCACCTTTGGAAAAAACCTTCCTTCCCACTCTGGAAAACTGCTTAACGACCCTGGAAGAAGCTTGGAAAGAAGCCTTGGCTGCACATGAGACAGTCCATTGGATCATGAGGGAATGAAACACTCAGAACTTTTCCCCTTGGAAAGTTGGAGACAAGGTGTGGTTGGAAGCGACAAACCTCCATCTCAACTATCCCTCTAGGAAGCTAGCTCCCAAGCAACAAGGACCTTTCGAAATCTCTCAAGTACTATCTCCACTCACATACCGTCTCCACTTACCTCCCACCTGGAAAATACACGATGTCTTCCATGCTACTCTTCTTTCCCCCTACAAAGAAACTGAAGCACATGGTCTGAACTTCTCAAAACCTCCACCTGACCTGATTGGTACCAAAGAAGAATACAAAGTTGAACAAATTGTTTCACATCATGGGACTGCTGGACATTGCAGGTACCTGACCGCATGGAAAGGATACCCATCGTCAGAGAACACCTGGGAACCCAAATCAAACCTCTGACACACCTCTGAGATACTCAGCACTTATAAGCAGATCCACCAGCTCAACTACTTAACCAGGACAACATGACCTTCACCCCAGCACACAATAATGCTCTCCCTATCTGGTGGACAGACATTCCCTGGAAACTAGGCCTCACCATCTACCAACTCAAATATCTTCAACTTCACAAACTTGACCTTGACCATGCCAAAACCCACTCCTGCTTCTGCAAGGAGCCCAGCTGCCCCATCCACTACTGAGGCCACAGGAAGAGGTGTCTCTTCATGAGTACCCCTCTGCGCATGCCTGTGGCCACCTCAACTCCTTACTCCACCTCTCCTGATCCCACTACTCCTGTCATTGTTTCACTTTCCCTTTATCTCACTGCTCTATTAATCTCTGCTCTCATTCTTCGATACTTTCATCTTCATTCCAATCCTCCTCCATACGCATGCCATACCTCCTGACCTCTCCCACTTACAAACCTCCCCACTGACCCCTGTTACATGAAAGGAGTCTTACTGCCTGAAGTGTCTGGGATTATCTTCTCTGGGAGGTGCTCACATAGAGATGCAACATCCAGAGAGAGATACTAAGGATTTCTGGGGGGAACAAGGTGGTTTTGCAAGGCAAGACTTGGACACAGCAAGATACCTTGTATTGCATAGAATAAGCATAAGGAGAGGTTACATTGGCAGTGGGATATAAGTACTATGGGCCACGTCATCATAGAAGATAATGGAAGGCTATAGAACGTATGACTAATGGGGGGACACATAGGCAGCATAAGAGAACTACCTAGGGGAGCGAGGCTGTCTGTCGAGATCAAGAAGACAAAGATAAATGAGGTACTACCACACTCAGGACACGAAGAGAAGTACAGGAACAGGGGTAGGTTCACCTTTGGGAATAGGTGTGAGAGAAAAGAAATGGGGACCTAATGTAAAGGTATATCGGTCCTCCATATACGAGGCAAGTCCTAGAGGAAAAAACATACAGCGCAGCACACATATCAAGAAAGTACAACCATTCAGATAGCTGATTGTAACAACCCCCGCCCAACTCGACCCCCATTCAGATCCATGCCCTTCCCACATCTCATATCCACGCCCTCTTTACCCTCATCATTGCTACCCCTGCCATTCTCATCGCCATCGAAGGACTCCCTTCATACCAACAAGATGTCTCCTGTCAGCTCCTGGTCCAACTTCTCCATCACGTCACTCTTGCCCAGCTCCAACACTTCCGAGCGTGCCTGGACGATCTCCCAGCTTCATTCAGCTTGCCCCTTCACACAACCCTCTCCTTGTTGCCAGGACCCATCCTTGACCTCCTCCTCTCCCACTCCTTCCACCACTACTTGGAGGAGCTCCTCACAAGCGTCCTCCACCCCACCTTTGCCAAAATCTTCCTCTCCCTCACCCAAGCCGAACAACACCACTATTGGGAACAGGTCAGACATCACTCCACCTCTCCTGCCACCCTACCCTTGGCCCTTTGCATCTTGTCCCCACCCCCCTCTCCTGCCATGAGCCCAGTGAACACCAATGATGTCATCCAAATCCAAATCACTGAAGGTCAATGGATTACCTCCTCAGCATCCAGAGTCTTGGTCCAATGTTCATGCTCCTGTTCCCCCAACACCCACTGTTACATTTGCTCAGATCTCAGTCACCTTGGACTCTTCTGCCTGATGCATGTCTGTTCTACCTGCGGAGAGGCAGCACCAGGCCACACGGCACATCATTGTTTGGCAACCCAGTGTAATCTCTGTCATAGCTCAACGTAAGTCTGTCGACTCATGTAACAGCAAGACTGATGCTATGATTGCATAGAACAAGAATGGAGAAAGGATACAGGCTAGCCAGGTATTTAAGTACTACAGATTACCTAAGTGAAAGGTCGTAGAACTATGTGAAAGGTTAGGGACATGTGACTATTGTGAGAGAAATAGTCAGGGGAGAAGATAGTCCTGTGGAGAAGCATAATACTAGAGCAGGATGGACAAGGGACAAGAGGAATGCAGAAAAGCAAGCAAGTAATGTTCAGTCTCCTCATATTGAGGGGAAAAGTGGAAGTAAGGGTGGCACACTACAGCAATAAGAAAGAAGACATGAAAAAGGAAGAAAATTGTAACATTACCCCCTTCATACTTTCGGTGGCACATCAGGGAGAGAGGAAGCAGGAAGGAAGTCTGTCTGTGAGGCAGGCCTTCCCATAGGTGGGCTGGGCGTAGCCCAGGTTGGGTCTGGGCCAGGAGGCCTGGCACTGGCTGACTGGGATGTGCTGCGAGCCAGAGTAGCGAACTTCAGCCCAAACCACCAGGCAGGTGAAGCCACAGTGTGAGCTGACCAGTGAGGAAGGAAAAGGGCACCAGACATGCCCCTGTGGAAGGCGAGCTTGTCGTGGGATCAACAGGGGTGTGTGGAGTGAGAGAGTAGGCCCAAGAGAGGGAGAGGGCAGACATTTTCTGCATGAAGTGGGGTGATGAGTTTGAGGGAGCACCAGTAGCAGAGAAAAGTGTCAGAGGACCAGCGGCCCAGGGTTTTGACCACGTCAGGTGAGACACCCAAAAGCAGCAGCTCTGTGGTACTGCAAATGCAGAAGGAGTGCCCAGAAGAGGCAGGGATGCTGGCAAGGAGCCAGATCCTGTTGCGGTGGGAGAGAAGTTTCTTTTTTGAGAGGCAGTGCCAGCCTCTTTGTGAGCGATAGGAGAATAGTGGGATGTCTGGAGGGGGGTTGTTGATATGAATGTGGTTGTCCAAGGCCAAGATGGGGTCTGAGGAGTCAGATTGGCAACAAATGCAAATGTCCTCACCCCTTGACTTTTTGATTTTGGTGAAGGGGAGGTGGCAAAGGCAGGACCTGTTTTGATTGAAAGGGGCTGAGAGGTGTTGTCTGCAAATGGTTTTGGAGGGAGAAAAGTATGTCTCCCACTGAGACAGGATTTTGCTGAGGCGGAGCTGGGCCCATATGGCACATGTTGCTGCTGCCAGGCAGCAGATGTCGAAGGGGTCTGAAGGGGAGAGGTGTGAGGCCAGGAGTATCAACATCTGTCTTGTGATGGGAGGACAGGGAGGGTGTCTCAAATGAGAAGGAGTGAGATTCTCCATACCATGGAGGATGTAATGGAGGTGGGCACCACCCAGCCAAGGTGCGTTGTTGTAAATGTGCCATGCCTTTATAGCGGCCAGCTGGGATTTTGCTGTGGAGCCCGAGATCGAGCCCACCCATGAGGCTGCGAAGGTGCAGAGTAAATCTTCGTTGGCAGGCAGGCGGAAATGAGTCTGCCCATGCATGGTCAAGGGTGAGACGTGCATGAGCAGTGGCAAGAGTGGAGAGAGGAGTAGGGTTTGAGGATGGGAGGGAGATTGAGAGGACTGTGGTGACATCACATGCAAGGTTTGACAAGGTGACATCCATGGAAGAGCAAAAGGAGGAGAGGACAAATGAGGGTGCACATGGTGGAATTTGCCACTAGCCCTATTAAAATACATGCAGTGGAATGCTACAAGGAAAGTGGTACTGAATGGAATGTGAACATGAGAGCAATGTAAGGGCTGCTAGAAAGGTTGCAAGAAAGACTGGGGTGAACAAGAGAAAGGCCTAGACCAGGTGAAAAACTATGTGAGAGAAACCAGGGATTTCAGGTAATGTGGAAGAGGGGGAGGATGATCAAAATGGGGTGAGGGGGGGAAGATCCCTCGGGAAACCTTGTCCGAGAGGTTGTCAGCTGAGCCAACCCATTTCAGAGATAACCAGATATTGTGGTCCTGGAAGTTTGAGACGATGTGGCAAAGGATGGAGTTTTGGGCAGAGTTGCATGAGTGACCAGATTTGAGGGTGCCAACCACACCTTGGTTGTCAGAATGAAAGACGAGGTGGCAGTCTCTGAAACCTGCGTGGATAAGGGAGTGAAGGCCGAGATCGACCACAACCATCTCTGCCCAACCAATATTGTGGTCCTCGGAGCACCAGTTTTCTGAGAGTTTCCAGGCCAGCCAAAGGCTGTCGAGAACAAAGCCAATGCTGAAGGAGATGGAAGCATCTATGAAAATGAGGTTTTGGAGAGGATGAGGAGGGATTGAGATACTTGTCCCGCACCACTCTGCAGACAGGGCAGCATGCCACCAGGAGATGTCCTCAAGACAGAAAGAGGAGATGTGGTGTTTGACAAAGGAGTTTGAAGGATCCTTGAAAGAAGAACAGAGACGATAGAGGGAAGGGAGGTGCAAGCAGCTGTCTGATAAGACCAGGGTGCAGTATTGGAGGCACCCCAGAACGCTCTGGCAATCCTTTAGGTTGACTGACGCGCCTGGAACCCATGGTTCCAAATGTGCGAGGTACTTTGCACGTTTCTTTTGGGGGACGGCCACAGTTTTGTTTGTCAGGTCCCATTCAAAACCTAGATAGGGGAAGGTGAAAGCGAAGGGGATATGCTTGTTTGGAGCCCATGGCCAGCTGAGTTCTTTTGCAATGTTGAAGATGAGGGACTCACCGAAAGCATAGACCCAGGCATTTGGAGAGGAGGAAGGCTGTAGTGGAGAAGGTGAGAAAGGAATCACAAGCTAAGACAGAAAGCAGACCAGGGGAAAACAGAAGAAAGGGAAGTTGTCCGACCAGCACAAGGCCTTGTCTATGCCCTTGTGGAGAAAGATGGTCATGATGGTGTCACCTGGACGGCCGAATAGGCTGTTTGAGCTAGAAGCACCAAAGCATGCGCAGTGGTCAAGATAGATACGGACAACACCTGCAATGATGATCATGACACAGACAAGGTACTGGTCTTCTGGGGCAATCGGAGAACAGTGGTGGGCAGCTTCAATGTTGAAAATCGCTGCTTGGGCTCCTGGAGGAGCAGAGGCCACCACCAGCCAGCAATCACTGAAGGTGCCCCAATCGCACTGGAATAGGGAGGTGTCAATCATAGAGTTAACAGAAGGGAAAGAACCATCACGAGGGAAGGAATGGTCCTGGATGAGGCGAAACTTGGATGAGCCTGGTTTGGGAATTATGCCAAGAGGGCTTGTGTGGAAAGGGCCAATGATATGTTTGAGGTGAGAAGGGGAGAAAGGGCCAGTGTAATGGCCTTCACGGACCTCGGATTCTATGTAATCGTGCAAGAAATCTTCATGTTCTAATGCAGACCTGTGATTTGGAGGGATGAAAGAAGAGGAGAGAAAGTATGAGTCAGGAACACCAATGCGCCAACCGAAATGGATGCCTTTCAGAACATCCACGAACTCCTCAAGGGTGCCAGCCTCTGAAAGGAGTTTGACCCACTTTTCCCAAAGGAAAGGGGTCACGATGGGTAAGAAACTGCTAGAGGCTGCATTCCTGCACAGAGTGAGAGCCCCCACAGCAGGAGCAGGCATGTTTGCAGGTGCACAAGGAATCGGCACAGCCGCACCCATTCCATTGGAAACAAACCTGCTCACCTGCAGCTGTCTGCCAAAGGCCATTTGAGAGGGTGAGGAATTTCATAGCGGTTGTGCTGCAGGCCTGGTTGATGCAAGAGAGGCTGCCACAGAAGATGCAGCGGTAGTGGGAAGAGGGCTGAAAGGAAGGGTTGCCCCCTGTGGGGCACGGGAAAGAGGAGGAAGCCTGGAAGGAAGGGCGAGAGGAGTTGGAGACAAGGGTGCTAGAGGATGCGACAGAGGAAGTGGAAGAGGAGGTGGAGGAATTGAGCAAGGAGATTCCTTTTAGTCTGGCATCATCAACAATTTGGTCCCAGACCCCTTGTTGCCAAGTAGTGGGGTTGAAGGAACTGTCGTAGATGTAGCAGTGGTGCAGACGGATGTCGTAAGCCAGAATTTCGAGAAGAAATCAATCCAGTTGTAAATTAGGTTGAAGTGTGCTGCCCATAGATTGGCAATTTGATCAGCTGGACCAGGCAGGAACATATGAATGCAAGCCACAAAATGTGGATGAGCGTGGAGCCAGTCTTCCAGTGTCATGAAGGGTTCATCTTTTTCATTGAATTTCGGGGTTTGGAGTTTCAAGGTTTCCCCTTCACCGATGGAGACATTTTGGTAGGATTCATCGTTGGAGGATGAGGCAGCCACAAGCAGGGCTGAGGTGGAGAGGGCATTGAGGGGGATGTGAGTGGACCAGTTCACCTTCATTGCTGCCATGACCTTGGCTGGAAGACCCAAGTCGTGGCCACTGAGGAGGGTCGGGTTGGAGGGAATGGAACAAACTGACGAAGAAGCAGAGGGGGCCAACTGGATGCCTGGCAAGAGGGAGCGTGCAGATGGATCTGGAAGGTCTGGGAAAGCACCAATTAGGACACATATACGTGGTTTGGAGTGGAGGAATGACGAGGAGGGGTGAGGTAAGGTGGGTAAGGTAATGGTGAATGGAGAGTGGTAAAGGTAAGGTGA